>VDFB02279414.1:0-43773 GCA_007258455.2 Sequoia sempervirens
CTAATCTCTTCATTAAGGATGTGCACATGCCTAATTCTTGATTAGGATGTGTCACATCCTCCAACTTTTGCAAGTTGGCTTTTAATCCTAATTAGCCCCTAATTATCCTCTAATTACTAATTAATTAAGCCTAATCATTCTCCAAGGAATTTTTAATTCCTTTTTATTCTTCCTAGATTCCTCTTTTATATGTGAATTTTTAATTCACATTCCATCCTTCCAAGGCTTCTAGAACCTTGGACTTGTCACAATCTCCATATGTGACCAAGTCCCACCTTTTTGGAGCCCACCTTTTATCCTCTAGATCATCCTATGAGTGTGAATTTTTAATTCACATTTATATCCCCAACCACCTTTCACTTTCCCATGTAGATTTTTGAGGAATTCCAAAATTTCTCAAATGTCCCCTTCACTCACTTGAACAAGAAATCCCTTTTTGTAAATCTTTCTCCCCAAGGTGCATGTCCTTTTTCCACCTCATATACCTTCTTGACACCTCATCTCCATCTCATCCCCCCTTTATCCACTTCACCCTCCACATGTCAAGATGTGAGGGCTTGTGGGTTCTCAACCCACCATAGCCCTTCATCTTGGTCTTGTTGGATCAATCTTGACCGTTGAATTCTCTAGAGAATTCAAGTTTCTCTATAAATACCCCCTCCTCAAGGGCATTTTGGAGGACTTTTGATTTTGCAACTACATGCTGCCATTTTGTGCACTCACCTAGTCTTCACCTACATCCACTTGCATTTTACATCCAAGCACATAGTAAAGATCTTCAATAGAGCCATCAAGGAGCACACAACCAATCCAAGCAAGGGGCCAATCAAAGGAGTATCAGCAACAAAGGGGAGGTAAACCGTTTGTCTCATATTATCTAGTTTTCTCATTGTTTTGTCACTCTCTTTTGGCTAATCTTGAGGTGTTCTTGATATTTTGTTTTCCACATTTCTAAGTCATTTTGCACATTTAGAATAGCATAAAATATCGAGGTTCACATTTCTGGCATGCCCGATGGGACCCACAAATGGGCTCCCATATTTTACGTTTTCTGTTGTTTAAGTTTTTGCAGGAACGCGTCGCAGAGGGGCGGCTACGCCCCATTTTTCCGCAGAGGGGCGGTCACGCCCCATTTTTCACAAAAGGGAGGCCACGCCCCATTTTTCACAGAAGGGCGATTATGCCCCTATTTTTTCTGCAGAAGTGCAATTACGCCCCTGTTTTTGCTGTAGAAGTGCAATTACGCCCCTGTTTTTGCTGCAGAAGTGCAATTACGCCCCTGTTTTGCTGTAGAAGTGCAATCACGCCCCTGTTTTGCTGCAGAAGGGCGGCTACGCCCCTATTTTGCTACAGAAGGGTGGCTACGCCCCTGTTTTGCTGCAAAAGTGTGTTTACGCCTTCCTGAGCACTCGAAACCCCTCCATTTGGATTCATTCCGCCTTTAAACCTTCATTTCACCATTCCAAACCATTACCTCATCATCCCAAACCTTCATTTTATCACTTTAAACCATCAGAAACCTCCATTTACCCCTTTTAAACCTCCATCTCATTATTCCAAACTTTCCTTCAACCATCCTAAATCCCCATACATTCTCCACATTTATCCTTAATCCCTCATTTATTCTAATTTCTTCCTAATACACCAATCATTTCTTGCCATTTACATTTCCAAATACCACCCATAACCAAACCGTCCTACCCTTGTATTACAAAGTGGTTACCTAAATTGACCATAGCACTTGAAATTGATTATTAGTCTTTAACTTCAAACCCAATCAATTCTCTTCCATCTTGAGGTGAATTCGGTGTTGTAAGTTATCATCCTCGGCCCAATCAATCCATTCCTAGCTTAAGGTGGATTCGGTGCCGTAATCATCCTATTAATCAATCAAAGCTCTAGGGTTACTAAGGGTAATCTCACATGATCAAGCTTAAGTTCTCTCTCCTACATCCTTCATCCAATCCAATCAAATCCAATCCAATCCAATCCAAGTCCAATCAAAATCAAGTCCAATCAAATCCAATCAAATCCAAATCCAATCAAATCCAAATCCAATCCAATCAAATCCAATCCAATCAAATCCAATCAAATCCAAATACAATCCAACCCTAATCCAACCCAATCAAATCCAATCCAATCCAATCAAATCAAATCCAAATCCAATCCAATCAAATCTAATCAAATCCAATTCAATCAAATCCAAATCCGATCCAATCAAATCCAATCAAATCCAATCCAATCAAATCCAATCCAATCCAAATCCAATCCAATCAAATCCAAATCTAATCCAATCCAAGCAAATCCAATCCGATATATTCAATCAAAATCTAACCCAATCAACCTTATCCAATCCAATCCAACCCAATCACCTTCGACCCAATCAATCTACTTCCATCTTGAAGTAGATTCGGTGTCACAATCATCCTTTGATAATCAAATCTTATCATCATAATCAATCCCATTGCATCATCCAATCATCCTAATCTGAGCTTTAGTCCAATCCTGATCTGAGCTTGACCCAAATCCCGATTTGAGCTTTAATCCGTTCCCATCCAAAATCTTTTATCCATCCTCTTTATCCTTTCACCATCATGAATCCTTATCCCCCATCAATAGTGGTCAAGGGAAACCCTAATTACATTGACAATGATAACGAAAGTCTTGTTGATCAAGAGGAATATGACATAGACCCCCTTGACACTATCATTGCTAGTAAGCTTTCTCCACCCACTTTCCAAAATCCAATCACCCCCTCGAGTTATCCCGTTATGTCTTCGTCCATGCCTAATCATGTTGCTTCTGCTACCTTTGACAAGGGATATCCGTCATATCCATCATACCCTTCATCTACATCGTCCTCTTATCCAACACCCACATCCTCTTATCCTAGTCTACCATCTCAATACCCATATCCTAATCCCCCATCCACATCCTCCTATCTAAATCCTTCATCCACATATGCCCACTACCCTAATCTTCCATGCCAATCTACTCACTCTAATCCTACATCCACACCCTTTTACCTTAATCCTACGTCCACATATCCTCATCCTAATCCACCATCACGATACCCTTATTATAATTCATCCCCCACACCCTCTTGTTCCACTACACCACTTATATCCTCTTGTCCTAATCCACAATCCATGTCCCCCTATCTTAATTCACCACTCCAATATTATTACCTTAACCCTCCGTCCACTCCTAGTCCTCCATCTACTCCTAGCCCACCAATCCCTAGTCCTAACCCTAGTCCATTAACCCATAAACCTTCATCCACTCCCACCTCGCCATCTCAGCCTAGTGCATTCAAGTTTCTCCAAGGACTTATAACAAAAGAAACATCCCCTACTCCACACATTGCAGTCATGGAACCATGCCATCCCGACCCATCATCCATGGTCATTAGTGACGAGACCCTTCTCCATCCAACACCTATCATTGATGAAACCATTGAACCCACTAAATCCATTGAACCCCCATCTCCTACTCCAAGAACCACCGAATCCATCGAAGACGCCCAATTCCAATCCACTCCCTCTACTCCTAGATCCACCCAAATCCAATCCACTCCTCCCACTCCTAGTAGCACCAAAACCCATTCCAATGAACCTCATGAATCTTCCATCCCTCCATCTTCCCCACTTGAAGAGTCCCAACAAGACTCTGTTACCATGCCTCGCACACACGATGAGTCACGCCAAGAGTCTAATCCAAAGCATGTCAACATATCCCATTCTCTAGATCAAGATCCTACCATCCCATATAGTCCACCTCAAGATCACAGTCCCCCATCCATTCCATCCCATGATCCCCCTGTCACTCGATCTTCCACCACTCCATCTCCATCTCCATCGCATGAGCCCACTACCACAGATCCAAATCCTATCATATCCCCTGATCCCTCTCCTGATATCACCCATCCACATGCTACTATCCCTTCATCTCCCTCTCATGATCCCCCATCATTGCCTAAAACTGCTATACCTACACCGCTTGCATATCCCCTTGGTACTCTCACATTCTTCCATGGTGGCCTCCTCGCAGAAGAAAAGCATAGTGTATTTACCGCCCATCCTCCTCCACCTAATAATGGACTTGCATCATGTTTTCTGAATAACACAAATCCTATCCTAGATCGAATGCTCAAGAGAATGAACTATCAAGGAAAAGGTCTAGGCCTTCATGAGCAAGGTATTATAGAGCCCATCCAAGCTAAAGAACATTTGTCTCTGCAAAGTCTTGGATGTACTACTCATGACTCGCAATCTAAAGATGTTGGTACAACCTCTAGATGTCCTCAACAAGCCTTTTCCAAAAGAAATATCGGCTCTTCACATCGCCCCACCAGATCATATGTGGCCATCCCTCCTCCTCTATCGTATCACCTCAAAACAACTTTCCATCTCCTCCCTCATCTGCTCCATCCATTTTGGGTCCTCACATCCCTCCATCTACCATCTCTAATCCTCCATCTACCATGCCAGGTCCTATGTCTATTTTGGGCCCCTATATCCCAAAATCACCTCCTCCATCTCATCCTATTCATCCTTTCATCCATCCAACGCCTATCCATGTCATCCATCATATACATCCCTCTCACATGTCCCATAATCAGGATCAACAAAGGCACATATCTAAACATCCCCCATCTACACGTAATCCCCATACTCCTACCTCCAGTGCTCCACATTGTCCATCCCCTCACACCCATCCCATTGCTAATAAATGCACTTTGGATGCTAACATAAAAATGCATAAATCCAAACATCCACATGGATCTAAAGCTCCCCATGTTCCCTCTACAAGACATGGTGAAGAAAAGAAAAACAAAATCCCAAATCAAAATCAAATCTATAGCTCGCAAAGAGCCAACAAAGCAAAGACCAAAACCATGTGGATCCCAAAGAAAAAAGATGCAATGCCATCACATGAAAAATCTGTAAGAACATCCAAAGTTGCTAATCCAAAAGCTAGTCATACACCCCTTTCATCTCCTAAGTCTGTTTTGGGTCCTTATGTTCCAAAGTTCACCGGCCCATCTCCTCCATTATCCACACATTCTCCATCCAGTAATCCTCTCATCTTTTCACATCCACCACCACATGTGCCAATGTTGGTCTTGAACACATCTCCCCATCACATATCCACCCCATCATTCTATCCATACCCTTTCCAGCATCCCATCCATTACCCCACATATCTCCCCCATCAAATTCCCCTAATTCATCCTCTTGCATAATCCATTTATCCTCATAAAGTTGTACCAACATCCAATAGTCAATTCAAACATGGGCTCTTACTACCTCATATAGAACTTGATGCTTGCGTCCTTGTCCATATCCTTATCGCATGTCTTCTAAATCCACTTATTCGCCTCCCTATCCTTATCCATCTCCTTCTGCATACTATCCAACAAATCCAAAAATCCAAAAAAAAAGTCACAAAAAAATAAAAATAAATAAAATAGTAAAGAGAAAAAAATTCGTCCAATGGTGAAAACTTGGCAAACAAGCGCCTTGGATAAGTACCATGATGAAAACCTGGCAAACAGGCGTCATGCGTAAATCCCCATCTACACTTGGGGGCAACTTCCTGATATGCATTCCCACTATGCTTCCTATGCATCCCGCTATGCACTTGTCTTCATATTATCCGTCCTCTTCATAAAACCCCTCCATCCCACCCATCTTCCGCATCCTACCATCATATCCCATTTATCTCCTATCCCTTCATCCTTCTTGTGATCTTGGTCAAAACAGGGGCACCTATCTATACATGCTTTGGCCACCTCTTGGTATACATTCCCTTCCTCCATGCTCTATCATATTCCTTGGTCACTCATCCTATCCACCTCTAGTTATTTGGAAAAATTGCCAAATTTGGAAAAATTTGCTTGTCAACACCTTACATCCCTTAAAGCCCTGGAACTCGGTGTAGAATCAATTCAATCATATCCTTCAATCATTCTAGTCTTGAATCTGATCCTCCTCTAAGCTTTAATCTTATCCCAATCTGAGCTTAGCCAAACCCCTAATCTGGGCTTTCATCCATCTGCAACAAAGTCTTAAGATCCCTCCCTCCATCTTCTTCAATTTTCTCCTATTCATCCATTCACTCATTCCATATACCCATTCCTCTACTTCGAACCTTCATCTATCATCTCAACACTTCATCGAACCTCCTATCATCTCAAACATTCATCAAACCTCCTTCTATCATTTCAAACTCTCATTCCATAATCTTGCTCAATCATTTACTCACCTGTCCCCACCCTTCACTTTCTAGTTCCAAGCATCAGTCATCTCTCCATCTAGTTACCTTTTCCTCATCCAAATCCTTATCCCTCTACCCAATCCACCCAAACAATCCTTTTCCTTCCCCCCATCCCATCTCCTAATCCCTTGTCATTGGCTACTCCCCATACAATCCATTGTCATCTATGTTATCGCCATCACTTCTACTTCTTTTTCACATCTTTTCCATCTCCTATCATTTCTCATCATTCATCTATTCGTCATCTCATCCTCCCAATTCATCTTTTGATGATTTGAATAACTATACTATCCCATCCCTGAGCTTTATATAGTCACTATCCTCGAATCCAATCCAATCCAATCCAACAGGTCTATCTTGTTCTGTCGTGTCAGTTCAGTCATTTTAACCCCTTATCTAGGGTTATCTCATCATCTTTCATCCATCACTTGTCTGTGGCCTTCTGTCGAACTACGTTGCCCCTGCGCTTTCACGTAGGCAAGGTTGATCATTTGATCTACCCCCGGGTTTCCATCATCGATCTTCATTGTTCCATCATCGAGCTTCATTGTCCACTTTGGTCCTCTATCGTCTATCATCAGTCTTTCTCCTTTTGTCCATCCTATCTTTACCATCCATCAAGGTCTCCATCTTGGTCAGTCGTCCACCTTTCACTGAACTACGAGGGCTCTGCGCTTTCACGTAGGCAAGGCTAATCTTTGATCGGCCCCCGAGCCCCTAGGTCTTTAGGTTTTGTTAGTCCCATGTCTTGTCTTCCTTGTGTCGTGCCATCAAGCTATGCCCTTATCTAGCAGGTTCTTAACAAATGAGATCCACTTGTATCATGAAATCCAATCGATTTTGAACATCCGCATCATAACGATCTTTTAGTATCCATCATCTTTGGTCTCAACAGGATGCATCCTTCCTAATAGACCTCATCAATCCCATCTATCCATTGATCCTATGGCAAAGGACATTTGAAATTGCTTGCGATCTTTTGATGCTGTTGGCTTTTGTTTATCATTTGAGCTCCCTATCATCACTTGTCAAGGCCACCATAATCCATCATATTATGGTGTGTTTTGATTGGTCAACATAGGGGCATATCCTGATCTTTTTATGTCTATTTGTGTCTTCTTGGTTGTCCCACATAGTACCCACCAAGATCTCCGAGGTCTTGTGTTATGCTGGGGCATCCTTTTGTGCTTATGGTTATCTCAATACCTGGCCCGACCAAGGTCTTTGTGACTTTGGGGTGTTGGGGTAGCCTTCTTGTCTGTTGTATTTTTTTTATGCATTAGACACTAATTTGCCTTGGTTCCACATACCCTGGCACTTGGTGTCTTATGCTATAGCAAAAATCAGTGCTCGAAGATGGCAAATTGCATTAGGATTGCATTTCATTTTCTTTTATATCATCTTGCATGTATTCCCCATCCATTCATCCTTCATCCTTATCTACATCTCTATCCAACCCCCATCCATTCCATTTAGCCCGAATCATCTAATCATATCCTTGGTCTTGTTCCAGTCTTGTTACCAGCCTTGACCCATCATTATCATCATCCATTAGTATCCTTCCCTATCCTTTGGTGTTGTTTTGGGATGTATCCTTCCCTCATCAACAACACTTTCATCATCATCATCGGGAGGTGTTCTTCCCTATCTTTTAGTGGTGTTTTGGGATGTATCCTTCCCTCATCAATACCACTCAGTGGGATGTATCCTTCCCTATCCTCATGTTGTTTTGGGATCTTTAATTCCCTCATTGACAACCCTCCATCCATCATCAACCCATTTTGGCTTGTACCTTGACTGGGGCAGCATCACTTTTTGTCCTCAAATCCATTTGTGCTTCATCTCCTATCGCTTCTCCTTCTCATCACCTTGCATCATTTTCCTCATCTCCCCTTGCATCACATCATCTATTTCGAGAGCACACACGTGTTCTCTTCAACCCGCATGTCCTCTCGAGGGGGCATCCTTCATCCCTATTTTTCATCATTTTCTTTTTCCCTTCCTAGTCACTCCTTTGGATGGTGGGGCATCTTTCAATCTAACCATCCTCTTCTAGGTTCTATGTTTTAATATTCTTTGAAATGATGTTGCCCGTAACACCATCTCAAAGAGGGCAAAATGTAGACATCAAATTTGGACATAATTTATCAAATTTATCACTTTTCGTCTAAACATCCTCTTATCCGAGTTAATTAAATAATATTACTATTATTTAATTAATATCTTCTAATTATGCCAAATCCTAAGGTACCCTCCTTAATCCTCTTTCATCAAATAAATTAAATAAATATTACATTTATTTAATTTCTCACATATCATTTTCATCTAATCTAATCCATCTCCTAATTTCTTCATTAGGGATGTGCACATGCCTAATCCTTGATTAGGATGTCACATCCTCCAACACAAGTTGGCTTCTAATCCTCATTTATCTTCTAATTATTGATTAATTAAGCCTAATCATTCTCTAAGGAATTTTTAATTCCTTTTTATTCTTCCTAGATTCCCTCTTTTATATGTGAATTTTTAATTCACATTCCATCCTTCCAAGGCTTCTAGAACCTTGGACTTGTCACAATCACCACATGTGACCAACCTTGGACTTGTCACAATCTCCACATGTGACCAAGTCCCACCTTTTTGGAGCCCACCTTTTACCCTCTAGATCATCCTAAGAATGTGAATTTTTAATTCACATTTATCCCCCCAACCACCTTTCCTTTTCCCATGTAGATTTTTGAGGAATTCTAAAATTCCTCAAATGTCCCTTTCACTCCCACTTGGGAACAAGAAATCCCTTTTTGTGGAAATCCTCTCACTCCCCAAGGTGCATGTCCTTTTCCACCTCATGTACCCTCTTGACACCTCATCTCTATCTCATCCCCCTTTGGCCACTTCACCCTCTACATGTCAAGATGTGAGGGCTTGTGGGTTCTCAACCCACCATAGCCCTTCATCTTGGTCTTGTTGGATCAATCTTGACCGTTGAATTCTCTAGAGAATTCAAGTTTCTCTATAAATACCCCCTCCTCAAGGGCATTTTGGAGGACTTTTGATTTTGCAACTACATGCTGCCATTTTGTGCACTCACCTAGTCTTCACCTACATCCACTTGCATTTTACATCCAAGCACATAGTAAAGATCTTCAATAGAGCCATCAAGGAGCACACAACCAATCCAAGCAAGGGGCCAATCAAAGGAGTATCATCAACAAAGGGGAGGTAAACCGTTTGTCTCATATTATCTAGTTTTCTCATTGTTTTGTCACTCTCTTTTGGCTAATCTTGAGGTGTTCTTGATATTTTGTTTTCCACATTTCTAAGTCATTTTGCACATTTAGAATAGCATAAAATATCGAGGTTCACACATTAGTATTCAATTATAATTAAAGTTAGGTTGGGGTTAAGCTTAATTTAGGTTTAAGGTTAGGTTTTGATTGGGGTTAAAATTAGAATTAAGGTATTTCTTATAAGTATGATTATGAATAGGGCTAGAATTATTGTTAAGGTTATAATTTGGACTAGCATTACAAGTAGGACAAAGGATAAGATTATAATTCTAATTGTAACACTAAAACTACCACTATTTTTTAATCACCCTAAATTTATAACTAATACTAATTCTAATTACAACCCTAACCCTAATTCTAGCTCAAATTTTAACCCTAACCCTAACCATAACCCGAACTCTAACTCTAACCCTAACCCTAACATTAACAATATTTCTAACCCACCCTAATTCTACAACTAACACTAATTCGAATTGCAACCCTAGCCCTAATCCTAATTATGTCTCTTATCATAATCCTCACTCTAATCCTAATCCTAACCCTAACCTTAATTGTAACCCTAATACTAACCTAATCCTAACCATAAACCTAACCCTAACCCTAAACCCTAAACCAAACCCTAACCAAACTTTAAATCAAAAATTAACTCAAACCCTAACCCTACCCCTAACTAAAATCCTTACCCTAATCCTAATCCTAGCTTTAACCCTAACCCTAACCATGATAATTTTTTCTTCCATGTTCTGATGCAATTGCTACTAGCATATATATATATAATATCCAAAGAGATATCCTTCTCGAGGTGTCTATTTTTAATAAATTTTCTCACATAAAACTGCAATAGAGTCTTGAGAAGGATATCTCTCGACCTATTTTATATATATTATTAAATATATATATGCTAGTATGTGAATAGAGACACATTTGATTAATTCTCACCTTAATAAAATAACTAAACCATGTTTGGCGGTTGTGTACCGCATAGGAATGGAAAAAGAAATATATGTTAACTTTTGGCATGCATGGATGAGTAAACATATTGTATAGGTTGCTCATGAAAACTCTATGTAGGAAATTATCTAACGTTCCCACATAAAGGTTTGCATGAAAGATTGACAACTAACTAAAGTTGTAGATAATGGATTGAAGAGTGTTGAAAATAATATAATACAAAAATAATTAAAAAATATATAATAATATTAATACAATATTTAATATAATATTAATAATAAAATAATACAATAATAATATTAGTATAATAATAATATAAATAACAAAATGTTATATTATATAATATAATGATTTACATAATCAAATATTTTGTTTTTGAAATATAAAGCAACAAAACAAGGGTGCTGACCCATAAGTATAAGGCACCAAAGGCCATCCAACGAAAGCACACTAACAACACAGTGACAGCAAAGAGAAAGCCATCACTCACATCACATCATCAAAAACAAAAAGTAACAGTATACGTAAGATGACAAGGTTCAACATGCAAGCATGAAACCGGCCAAATAAGTCCAGAGACCACTAGGGGTCCATCAAGTTTAGCAGAAAAAAACAAACAAGACATAAAATAAACAAGAACAAACAGGCCCAACGGCCTAATTCTTATCCTTCCTGCCAAGAAAATCCTATAAGGTAGTCACCCAATCCGCCGTGAGGAACTCGAGCAGCTCCTTGAAATTAGCATCAAGTTTAGCACCATCAGTGGACTTGTCCTTCTGCAACAACACAGACTGGTTGTCAACCTATGCATGACGCTCAGGGAAAATTGGGTCACCTCTTGGACCTTCTTTTCCAGCCTCTCCAATCTCCCCTTCAGCAAGCCAACCTGTTCCCAAGCCTGGTCTTTTTCCTTGTGATCATCCTTCAAGGGGGATTTTCCTTTAATAGCATCAGAGGACCAGGGAGTAATTTCTAGCACATTGTTGCCGACAATGTGGGACGCACTATTCACCGACACCGACCGGCCTTCCCGTCCCACCACCATTTCCTCGTGGATTTCATTGTCACTCTCGAGATCCTTGTCCAAATCAGAGGCTTCCTTAAGGCTTCCAACCTTGTCTTGCTTACAAACCAATCTATGAGATCGACTGGGGGTGTTAGTTTCCTCAGTAATCTCAATATTAGAGTCAATTTGATGGTAGACTTTAGCTTTCTTAGAGGCTTTAGCTTTAGGGCTCGGGGTAGGGGCAAGCTGCTTTCTTTCCCTGCCCGCATCCCCCGGGCCCGTACCAGGGGAAGTGCCATGGGGATGGGCTTTCAAGGCAGGATTCTTGAGGCATCTTTTCTTGCTTGGGCCCTACGTGTTCGAAATACTAGTAGAGGGGGGAGTAGATGAAATCGGGGTTTTGTCAAGAGCAGGGAGAGACGAAACTTCTTGCACAGTGATAGGCCGAGTAGGGCAAAGCGCCATATGGAAATGATAAAGCCTAGACATAAGGCCCTAGTGAAGGATAGTATAATTCTTTCCAGAAATAGTGGCTTCATTAAACTCTACCACAGTGCTGTCAAGGGCATGATATAGAAAGAAAGGAATAGAAATATGCAGATGGTTCCTAAGGTGGTTGAGGAAATTAAAGTGGTAATAATAGCAAACTCCATACCTTCCTTCCAACATGAAATATTTCATGATCACCAAACAGACTTTATCCCATGGCTCCGGTAGTGCCTCATGGTCAAAGCCACCCCGCAACTTGACAGGTTTCTCATCACCACAAAAAAATGATTCAGACTGACCTGGTCTGGAACTTTCGTAGTTTTCTTCCAAGTGCAGCCACTATTCAAGAGCCTAGTAACTCTAGCAATGACCTCCTCAGAAACTTCGAAGGAAATTCCACCAATAGTGACCCTACCCTCATTCCACGAGGTGACAAACTTATGAGACAAGCCCTCATCGTGACTAGTCATGGCCTCCATATACTGCGCAATTCCACCCTCTTTATAGATGTGCCAAATAGTGGCATCTGCTTTCCACTCGTCACACCTGTCTGGCTCCACACACACTCTGTCCCCACCCATAGAGCCCACACCAAAGACACCGACGACCAGAATAGGGGAACTAGGGCAGAAGAGTCAATTCTAGAAGCATCAATAGGAAAAAGGCCAGCGCAAAGTGACCATAACAGTTGAAAATAGAGGTAATAAATGTGACTTTTCGCAATCCATGCAAGGGCACTAGCTCCCTCGTGCGAATCGGCCACATCAAGTAAGGGCATGATATCGACGTAGTACTTAGCCGTCACAAAAAATCTCATGAAATCTGCAAGCTTAAAAAGTTGATCACAAAAATTTAGGGGATTGAAAAAATGATGACACCATCGATCAGTGGGGATAAAAAGATTCACCATATCACCAGCCCACAAGGGGTCATATAAGCCATCGAACAAACATGAGGCCCATCACCTCACATAACGGCTAATTATTCAAAAGCCAGCTCCCGCCAGAAAATCCAACCAAAGTTAAAAAGAGCCCGACAAAAATAAGTAAACACCATCTAAGACTCATCATTTAAATGTTTGAGATCTTCCTTTAAACACACTAGAGCCAGGGGGCAAAGAAACCTCATTTCACCAACACCTAAGCCCTTCAATATCAAGGCCCACCGCTGTGAGGCTATTAGTAGTCGCATTCCCTTCTCTGAAGACGTGCTGGATAGAAAAGTCATGAAGAGCATTTAGGAGAGGGAAAATGTCCTCTAGAATACCTTTTAGGGACCATCCCACTTTCATCTTTCCTTTAGTGGCTTCCATAATTAGCTTTGAGTCCCCTTCGATTTCCAAAGTCTTATCACCAATTGACAGTGCAATCTTAAGACCCTAGAGGAGAGCCATGCCCTCATCTTGATTACTAGTATGATTGCTCAATTTCCCCACATAGGCAGCAACCAGGCTGCCACAATGGTCCCTAATTATACCTCCAGTAGCTGACATCCCTCCCCTAGTTGCCCCATCAAAGTTAAGCTTAACCCAGGGCAGTTTAGGGTTTCTCCATCTAGTATGCTTCCTGATAATTGATTTGGAGTTGTCAAATCTCAAGATCTCATTGGGTAAATTCCAGGCGGTAGCAATGTTTCGATCCCAAGAAATCAGGGGATTAATAGGCTTCTTCCATTTACATGTTGAGATATTATCTAGGAGCAGCTTATTAAGGATTATCAATAGACCATCCACATTGTTTTCCTTTTCTCTGAAAATCCTGTTATTCCTTTCTTTCCACAAGCACTAGCAGATGTGGGGTGGAATAAGTTTCCAGAGCAGTTTAATTGAAGGATGATTGGAGGGGCATTTCCAATTTAAGATGAATTGGTGGATATCTCTATTAAAAACCCAAGAGATGTTTAGTCTCTGCAAAACATTCTGCCAATCCAGGGAAGCAAACTAGTAATGAATAAAAAGATGGGGGATGGTTTCTTCTTCCTTTCTGCAAAGAGTACACCAATTAGGGAATTGAAAACCCCTCTTGACAAGGTTATCAATAGTTAAAATTTTCCCATGGATGGAGGTCCACCAGAAGAAGTTTATTTTAGGGATCAGCTGATGAAGCCAAACCTTTCTCCAGCACTGCATGTCACCACCAAACCTGAGAAGCAACAGATAAGCAGACTTAACAGTGAACTCTCCAGAGTGATTCTTTGACCAAAAAATTCTGTCCTCGGGAAATAGAGGGAGTCTAGCCATTTTCAAAAGCTCTTGAAGCTCCATAACCTTTGGCAGAAGGTTAAGCCAATGTAAAAAAGACAACTTCAGAATTTTCTATCTGGCTCTAGGTGAGGTATAATCAGAAATGTAAGTATCAAAGAGTTTTCAGTGTGTTCCCTTAATATATTAAAGTGACCGTCAGCAAGGGGTCTGCTCCCAATCTAGTTGTCCTCCCAGAACCTAATTGATCTCCCATTACCAATTTTCCATCTGACCCCTTCCTTCAAGAGGGATCTACTCTTAAGGATATTGTTCTAAATCTTGGATCCCGGAGGGAGGTCAATCAGATCCAAAGCTCTAAAAAAATGTCTCTGATTAAGGTATTTAGCCTTTATTATATTACACCATTTTTTCCTTTCCTGAACCAAACTCCAACCAATCTTGGCAATGAGGGTTTTGTTCAAATTAGTAATCTTCTTGATCCTCAGGCCCCCTTGACATTTGGGGTGATAGACAGTGTCCCAATTAACCAGGGCCAATCTTTTCTTTTCCTCCATTCCTGTCCAAAGAAAGTATCTTTGAATTCTTTCCAACTTTTCAGCCATGGAACTATAAATCCTAAAAAGAGAGAGAAAGTAGACCAGAATACCTTGAAGGGAGGCTTTAAGAAGTTGGAGTTTACCAGCATTACTAAGAAGCTGTCCTTTCCAACCAGCAAGTTTCTTTTGCATTCTCTCCAGAATACCATTCTAAAAGTTATGTGACACCTCCTTAACAGTAAGTGGCAAGCCCAAGTAGATACCCAGAAGAGAAGCACTCAGGCAACCCAGGATGGCTAAGATCTTAGCTTGGAGATCAGCTTTCGTGTTGAAGAAATAGACAATGCTTTTGTTATAATTTATATGTTGGCCAGAAGCATAAGCATAATCCTGTAGGAGGCATTTCCATTCTCTAGCTTCAATCATAGAGGACTTTCCAAAAAGAAACGTGTCATCAACAAACTGTTGGAGAACAAAGGGAGGAAGGGTGGAGGCAACTCTAATCCCCTGAATTTTCCTTGAGTTGAGCAAGGAAAGAAAATTCCTTCCCAAAACCTCAGCGACCATGATAAATATATTATATTATAATAAATATTTTTAAAATGATATATTTAGATTTAATTTATATAGATTATTTGTAATAAGATAAATAAGCTAGTATTTAATTACATTTATTAAAAAAAGACAAAATAAAATAAAATAAATCTTTCATTCAATTCAATTGAATTTGCATTCATTAATTTTAATTAAATAATAAATTTGTTTAAATTAAAAGAAAAATACTATGACAATAAAATAACCTTGGAGAAAACTCCCTGGTTAAGCGCGCTTGAGCTGGAGCAGTACTGGGACGGGTGACCTCCCGGGATGGACCAGTGCTTCACCTCTGTGAGCATCACCTAGATGCAATGAGTGCTAAGTGGACCATTCGATATCATGAGAGATGGGTTCTTGTTGAACCACTACTCATGAAACATGGGTCAATGAGTTTGACTCGAAACTACACGGTTGAATCCTGATAGCAATATCATAATTTAATTATTATTAATGAATTAGGTTAATTGTGTAAAAATCATCTCACTCCCATTACTAAATAATAAAAATATACACAAAAACATATAGAAATAGAAAATCACCAAACGTATATAAAACAATCAAAATAAAGCATATTATCGTTTTTGAAATGGCCTTTACCACTCTCTGCGTAAGAAACCTTCAACTCCTAGCGCCTTGCTCGTCGCGGATCTCTGGTCGCACGGCTTTGATAGGGCTTCCTGTTCACGACATGGCGAATTGCGTGTCGTCCATGGCTCTTGCTCCTAGCGACGGCACTGCTGCGGATGCTCACGATGGGTTCTCTGGCGACGACATTGGATTTAGGGTTAATGATGCCTGTTTACCTACTACGGGACTGCTTCCCCTGGTCGCCTTGATTTAACTGTTGTTTCTGGCAATAGGATTACGTCTCTTGGTCGCCATGATTCGCTGTTGTTTTTGGTGACGGTGTTGATGCAAGGGCACTGCTTGATATGGGGACTGCTGCTCCTGGTCGTCGTGAGGCTCCTGGTGCTCAGTCCGCTACTTTGGGGTCGGGTCGCCAATCTTTTGCGACTATTGTCGGTACAGAGATTCTTGCACGCCCTTTGTGGGATAAATTATGGCCCTTCTTTGTGCACAATCTTTTTCTGTGGTGGTTTGTGGATAGAATATACTTCTAAATGAAGATTTTTATTTACAAAGGGGTTTGATTTACAGATTTAACAAATTTTAGGGTATTGGGTTCATGGAAGTCTGTTATTGAGGACAAGATTGAGTTCTTCCCTTATCACAAATAATTCTTCATTGCATCTTTTGCTTCTTCAGAGGATAGGGATTTGGTGTTTGATAACAAGTTATTAATGTGAGAAGAGCACTCTTTTCCAATCAAGCCTGGGATTATCTCTTTCAACTGCCCTTTTGAACCAATTAATGTTAGTTTTATGTGGGGTTAGACTTTTGAATCTTCCTCTCTAGTTTTGGAAAGGTTGTTGTGATGAGGCCATTGACAATGCTATTAGTCATTTCTTGATAGTTAATTCAACTACTTCTATATGGGTCATTGTATATTTATTTGTATTTTGGTAGACATTGATATCTCCAAACCTCTTCATTCAGATATTATTTTGATGTGGGGATAGGTCTTTGATTCAACTGCTTGATTATGAGGGTTTCCCCTTCAAATGTAAATGATGCTTCGCCATCTATCACTTGGCTTTTGATTGTTCACTCTCTTGGTGCAAGGGCCCAAATTCCCGATGACGTGTTGGAGGAATGATTGTTAAGGTTACTTGATTATTAATGCTTTCAACTCTTTGGATGATGGTTTTTCTCAAGATGATGAGTCTTCTCAAGATGTTAGATCTTTTCTTCCAATTTCGATGAGTTGTGTGACTCTAGCGAGTCTCCCTGCTATTGCTCCTTTGGCTCCTATTTGTGAGATTCCCACCCACCTCCTTCGACGGTTGCTCAATTTGCTATTCCATTGGCTTCGAATTACCTTCAACCTGCCCTTGTGGACGTTGCTTGATATTCCTTTATTTTTGTTGTGCCTATGGATGGGCTCTCAATGGGGGAATCCCCCCTACTTCTCCTAGATCTAAGGGCTTGGATGATAATTTTTTCTAGACAATTGTACAAAGGTGAAAGAAAGGTCTTTCCAAATCTATCTCCAAATCTCATACTAGAATGTGAAGGGTGTGAGATTAAGGTTGGGTCTAGCATTGTTTAAGTTGGATCCTTGGGTACCTTTTTTTGGTTTCATGCATTTTAGTTGTAGTTGTGGTAGTTTGTGTTTGGTAGCTTAGTTGTAGTTGAGTCTTATTCCCTTTTGAGAGGTCATTGTATTTATCTCTATATGTGGGTTTGCTTTGTAATAGGGTTATATGTTCCATTTTATCTAATAAAAAAAAATCAAAATTACAAAAACATTTACATTGAAGCATCATTGCAAACTCTCACATGTGATCAACATATTGTGCTCAATAATGAACTTCCACCTCAAAACCATTCAAAAATCAAACTATGTAAACATTCAACACTTCACTTCAAATTAAAATAAAGAAAATATCAAATTAAACAAACAAAGAGGTCAGCAAATTTTTGATTTCAACTTTGTAGGTTGCATTTACATTTTTACGCTTATACATCGTAGGTTGATACTAGATTAGGTAGATGAAATTTTAGAATAACTGAGGGAAACCTTACCTTATCTAACTAGTATCGTTCAAGAACAAGTGAACATCCTTAAGGACATCCAACAAGAAATCGTTTGCTTGGAAGCAATCCGAATAGCAAACTTTTGTGAGGTCTTAGATCGTGCAACTATGTGTTGAAAGGACTCTTGCAAATCAAAGAAGAATTGACATCATTCTCGGAAAAAAAAATGTAAACTAACAAGACATTCATATCAGCATCCTAGAAGAAAAAACAATTTGACCAGACATTCATCCCATCATCCACATACCTCTTCTACATAAAGATGGTAGTCCACCTTATACACTACCACTCAATCAACTCTTGCCATGTGAGTACTAGTGAGTTACCTAATCATTTGATCAACGAAACAAATATTGTGTGAGCCAAATTTTTATCAAATACGCCTAAACCGACACAATATAGTACAAACCTATAAATCACAATAGTGCCCTTTACAAAAAATTTAGAACATTCTTGCTTAGATGTATCCATTAGGATTTTCACTAGATTTGTTTTATTAACATAGTATTTATTTTGGCTTCAAACACACTAGAAATAAGCAAAAAAATTCTAAAAATGACTTAATAAAAAATGTTACAAGGTAGACTATGATGAATATTCCAACAAAACCAATGAACACTCTGAAATATTCATACAATGATAAATCAAGCTCAATCATCTAAATTGACACAAGTCATCGTCAAGTGATAAAATCGAGTAGAAGTCAAATACTAAGATTACAAGACAAAAATTGAGTGATCGAATATGTGTTGAATAACATACACAACACTCAACAATTCAATTTTATCATAAATTCACAATACATTTTTATACTAGTGTTTATAATATTTTCAAGTTTCAAAATGAGGTTTAGGTTTCTCTCCTAAATTTCTCAAACACTAGAGTTTACTTCTAGTTTTAATTTTTAGAGTTCAATCTTTGAAATCAGTTCTTTAATAATTCCCATAAATAACAACACCCATTACCTAAGTCAATTGATCATTCATAAAACTAGGTCATTAGCATTGCAATTTCCTCTCCCTTAAGCCAACCATCTTTGATCAGAATTATGATCTACAATCTTCTTCCCAGCTCAACTGTGTAGTTAAAAACTCATCAAACTCCACAGTTGATCTGGGAAGAACATTGAAACTTCTAACATAACACTCTTAAACATATGAGAACAATAGATTTCTCAACTTTTTCAACCCCTTTCAATCGAATCAATTGAAATTTGAAATTACAATATACCATGAATCTTAATATAAATTTGTAAGATGACAGAAACTAGAGTTGCAACAATTAAACAGATGAATGATTTATGCTGAGAACTAGTTACTTCAATTAGGGAAATATTTTCAAAAACCACTGAGAATGTATAGTCAATATAGTAGCGAAATGTTAAAGACATTTTTAAACATATGATCACGACACACAGCTGGTGCAACAAATCAGAAGTCCAATAATTGTTATGGAATATAGATGACAGCAAGATGTTTTCATCATCAGCATCATTCTCTTGAACTTGTAGCTCTTTGTTTGACAACATATACAGGGTCAGTTTAAGTCAGACAGTGAGAAAAGTGATCAAATATCCAATATATATCACAAATGTATGGCTATTGGCACATATTAGGCTGCAAATTACCTTTCTTACAACGCTTTATACCTTGAGTTATGTGAACTTTCTGCGCTATCTTGATCTCACTTGCCTAAAGGTGAACTGCAGGTGCTATGATCTTTTATCGTTGATTAATTTATAAGAGAGAAATACATTAATTTGGGACTAATTATGTTACAGCTGAATGTGCTCTTTGTAAATTGGCACCCAAAATCACATCAACTATCTTTTGAATTGAATCATCATCTTTTAGAATGCTGGTATGAGTACACTGAGGTATTTTGACTACCGTTAGTGTTTGACCTTCTGTTGCAGACCAATTGGATACAACAGCTGACAAGCTGCACAAATTTACAGTTCCATCGCCATCACCCACAATAACTTCGGGCTGTTGATCAAAACCCCCCTTGCTGTAGATCAGTGTCTCAGGAGTGTCTATCCCTGTTCCAAAAATCAATGTTACTGGCACTTTGGGAGCCTTCAAATTCTCTGTCAAAGGCCGGATGCGAAATTTATATGGATAAATACCTTCAGAAAAGCCAATGTCCTTGAGGAACTCTGGTATATCCAAAGCTGAATACGATTTTTGTTCTGTTGTGATCAAAGTATTATTTCCGAATACTTGAGGAACAGGTAGAAGCCATAGATTACTCTCAGAGCTCCTTTGTTCTGCCCTAACAACTAAAGGATTTACAGTAGGAATGTCTAGAGAATAGCCAGATGCAAAAGTTCTCATTTCTTGTACTGTTCCTCCCCATGGTGCTGCAATGGCAACAAAATGTTTGATGTATTGGTGTCTCCATGACAAAGGCTGCTGATTTAGCAAATATAACACCCATAGTCCTCCCAGACTGTGGGAAACAAGAATGACTTGTTTGTTACCATTAGATGTGTAAGCCTCTTCGACCAATTTTTGTAGATCATGCAGATACTTTCTACCTACAGAAGATGGCTTTGTTCCAGGACCATAACGAAAATCATATGGTGCACCTAAAAGACACTTTCCATCAATATATCCGGCATCTTCAAGAGATCTCACTAAGAGTGACATATAAGGGGTTATAGACCTGCATCATAAACATCGTGATAATGAGCAGGAGAAATAATCTTTTGGATGAAACCAATTCTAATAAATCAAATGATAGCCCAGAGTTAATGAAATGCACATTGCCATTAAATAATATAAGGTGCACTTTAGGCCCAGGGACAGAATAGAAAAATATATTTTAATGCATATCAAGAAAATCACATTCTGAAGAAATGTTTACATCTTTATTTTATGGGCAGAAGAACAGTTTAACTACCATAACTATCTGAACTGAAAAGTAAATACAAATGCGTTAACCTAGAAGATTAACACTTTAACATCCCCATGTAATCTGAAGGGGTTATCATGAAACCAAGCAGTATTTTGAACTGCTCAAACTTCTCTTCACCAAGCACTTTGATGAGAATATTTGCTGGCTGATTTGAAACTTCTTTAAAATGTTTACTGTGACAGGTCTTAAATTTGTTTGAACTAAGCCTGTTACCTTGACAAGGTTCAAACTTTGATACTAAGCCTATTGCTTTGATAGATCTCAAATTTGATAATGAGCCTGTTGCCTTTACAAGTCTCAAATTTGGACTTAGTTTGTCTATGCTACAATTTGGAAAATGACCAAACTTTAGTGACCAATATGAGTAGTCACCAACTATCATTCTAGGCTAACTCTGCATTATCACTGAAGATAATATCTGAAATAGCATACATTAGGTGCAATCAATACATTGTGGAGGAATATATACACATCCACTGTCCACCAATAATATCAGAATATCTTGTTACCTTGACAAGGTTCAAACTTTGATACTGAGCCTGTTACCTTGACAAGTTTCAAACTTTGATATTGAGCCTGGTGCTTTGATAGGTCTCAAATTTGGTGAATGAGCCTGTTACTTTGACAAGTCTCAAATTTGAACTTGTTTTGTCCATGCTGCAATTTGAAAAAATGACCAAGCTTTAGTGGCTAATATGCGTTGTCACCAACTATCATTCTGGGGTAACTCTGCATTATCACTGAAGATAATATCTGAAATAGCACACATTAGGTGCAATCAATACATTGTGGAGGAATATATACACATCAATTGTCCACCAATAATATCTGAAATCAAATAATATCTGACATAGCACTTGTTAGGTGCAACATTGTGGAATCACAAGATGTCAACAAAATATCTGAAATAGCACATATTAGGTGCAGCATTATGGAATCACAAGGTGTCAACAATCTATGAAGTCTCCACTCGAATCTATCAAACACAAGATTCCCCCATTCAACAGATGAGAGAGGAAAATGTCAGCAATGTGATCTCCCCGATGGAGTTATTGAACAGGAGGCAACATCTTTATCTCCATAGCCTCAAATAAGTGGAATACATCAGTAAGGACCAACATCATCATAAGCATCATAAACTGCATCTCCAATATTAGCAAAATCATTCTTCATGGGAAGCAAATTCACTTCTTCGGTCTTCTCAAATTCACTTCTTCAGTCTTCTCAATAATTTGTGGCTTATCAAATATACCAAGTAGCATCTCAAAAATATCAACATTAACTGTAGTTAATGTATGCTCAATAAGATCTACATTATTATTAGAAGAATTATGAGGAATAACATCATCACCATTATTAGTAGTCACATTTTCATCGTCAATAATAGATTGAACTAATGCTCTATCTAACCAAAATTCATACACCTCATAGACTTTGAAGGTGAAGTTGGTAGATAACAATGTTTGATAGAATGAGTATGCAAACTACATAATGTACAAGGGTTTAGATGAAAGCAATTACTTGAAAGATGACCTTGACCTTCACAATTGGAACAAATTTGGACATTATTGGACTTAGTACACATTGCTTTTGGTTGCTTAGGTTTTTGAACTTCACAAGAATCATCAACAAATGTAGACTCAACATAACATTTATTCATGCATACTCCTAATACAAATTTTATGGGTTTAGAATATTCTGGGCCAAAAGAGCCAACAAAACCTATTAAGTTCTTTTCTCAATAATATGTATCGGTTAGAGAATTGCATGAATAGAGGTTTATATTGTCTCCAACATTCAAATATTAATTCTGCCTCATCTATTGTGCTTACATGAATTTTTAGACACAATATGCTATCAATGTAGAATGTGAACATAATGGTAGACAGCAAAATAAACAATTTGACAAACCTTATAACAACAAATACACTCTCATTACTCCATAATTTATCAATTTTGCATAAAAATGTTAAAAACAAAGTCCTTTATATGCAAATTTTCAAGGTAAATGACAACTATTCCAGTCTACAATGTATTACCCCAAATATCCATTCTCATGGCAAAAGGAAACTGAAATTTACCGTACAGTCGGATTCTTTGGTCCAAGTATGCTCGGTGTCATCTCGATGTGACACATAACCCACACTGGCTTTGGATTGCAACATAACTGTTAATCTGAAACTATCAACAAATCTGACGATGTGCGAAGATTGAACCACACCACAGTTTAGGATGCTAAAGACATTTTGAATGCCTGATTGCCCATGAAATATTCTGCTTTGTTCACACAATTATTTCATGCAAATTATACATTTAAAACAAATATTTAATTTCCCACACAACTCTAAACAACTCAAATGGATCCATATTTTCATATTTAGATCTTACCAGTGAATCGCTCGGATGATGTAAGAATTAAATGGATTTCTTCAACCATATCTTTTATTCTCCCCAAATGCCCATATAACCTATTCTTCTGTCCTGTGCATTGTGCGTTCCTATTCCAATTTTGTCTTTTGTAATTGCTGCAGAATTAAAGTGGTGTTTGTTTACTCAGACCGCACTATTGTTGTTTTTCTCTCAATGTCTCCTTTTGCTGTTATCACAAAATCAGTTATTTGACCCAGCACATTTTTGGCCTGAAACTTGGCATTGTTCATCAATCTTGGTGCACCTTTCTACAAAGATCAAAAGCCTAGCGACAAAAAAAAAATTACAGTCTAGAGAGATGGATATATGTATAACTTTCTGCAATTGTCTCCCATTTTCTTCCTCAAGTCACAACCTCGGGCTCTGATACAATGGTTAGGCCCAGGAGGGGCAGAATAAAAAATTATATTTTATTGCATGTCAAAAAAATCGCTTTCCAAAAAAATGTTTACATCTTTATTTTATAGGCAGAAGAATAGTTTACTGCCATAACTATCTGAACTGAAAAGTACATTACAAATGTGTTAACCCAGAAGATTAACATGTTAACACGTAAGATATTTTTTTCTTAGCAGCAACCTGTTGCATTATGGCTGTTTATCATCGCATGCTGGCCATTGATAGTGATCAAGGATTCCAAAACATTCTCAAGTTAATCCTGTCACCTATACAATATGATTGAACATTACAGATAACTATGTGTATATAGCACTGAGATTACACCCAATCGATTTATGATCTTCTCTTTTCTCAGCAATATAAAATTAAAAATGAGATAAAATCTGTTGATAACTTGATAGCCTTGGATGACCGAAATTACAAATATATAACATGTTATCAAGTAAGCTCATCAAGCATCTCCACTACAAATATAGAAAAGATACATTTTAAACTGACATCTGAAAAGTGGTGTTATGTAAAAATCCAAGGGCATAATGTGCCATAAAAAAGGCTCTACGATCTCAAAATGATAACCTGCTCTTCCCATGGTAAACCCTAAGCCTGATTTGCCATCAGAGAATGTTCTGAATCACGTGAAGGGAGGTGGAGATGATGAGATAGTGGTAGCAGATTTTGGGGATGGTACACCTAGGTTACCGAATCGCCTAGGTTTGCCCAGCGATTCCCGTTTGGAATCGTTTCGGGTACGGATTCGGAATCGAATCGCTGTAGAATCGCACAGGAATCGATTTTCGCTCTGTGGGTTCGATTCCAAAACTTGAAAAGCGATTCCCGACGATTCCCGACGATTCCCGAAGTTTTTCAGACGACGTGGCGATTCCAACACGTTTTTTTTACCTTTTTTATTTCCGCCAGTTGACTTTTGCCTCGATTTCTGCGAATTTTAGGGCAAAACACTTGACAAAAACGCGGATTTTGACGTTTATTTGCAGACGCGGATTTCGTTCGATATTTTTCGTGACTACCAGACACGCGAAAAGGGTTTGACGGCATACGAAAACGCACAGATAAACCGGCACGGGCATAGACTTTAGAGAAACACGCAGGCACGGGGGCATAGAGAAACCACAGGCGGCGCGGATTGACCACAAAAACGCGACCACAAAACGCGCGACCACAAAACGTATAGAGGAACTGGAATACAGGCGCGGCGGATACAAGTGAACAGAAAACGCGACCGAGAAGCGCGCGCGCGCGACCAGGTAGGGTTTCCATTTTTCACATTTATTTTTGTTTTTTTTAATTTTTTAAAAATTTTCTGATTGTTTTAAAAAACGAAAAATTCAAAATCTTTGAAAAATTAAAATAAATATATAGTTATAGTATAATTTTTAAAATATAAATTTATTATACTAATATACTAGTTAGCTAATATATATAATTTTTAAAATATAATATTGATAATTTCATATATTATTTTTAAAATATATTATTCATATATAATTTAAAAAATATAAAATTCATAAATCATAAATTATAATTACACGATTTAAAAAATTTATAATTATTTTATAAAATTAGAAATTATAATCTTAAATTTATGAAATTTAGATTTAAATTTTAAAATATTTATAATTTATATAATTTAAGATTTAAAAAAAATATAATTTATTATTATTTCATATATTATTTTTAAAATATATTATTCATATATAATTTAAAAAATATAATATTCATAAATCATAAATTATAATTATACGTCGATACGATTTAAAAAATTTATAATTATTTTACAAAATTAGAAATTATAATCTTAGTATATTATGTTTCAAAAATTGAAATTTGTCATGGTATTGTTTATCATATGTATTGGTATATGACATTCTAAACTTATTTTGTTTCTATGTTGCATATATATATATATTTAAATATTTTATTATATTTTTGTATGGACGTACCCGATTCCGTACCCAAGCCCCCAAATTTTTTTGCCGTACCCACGTACCGTACCCACGTACCCGTACCCGTGCCCGTACCCGATTCGGCAACTTAGTGGTACACCGAATGCTTAGGCTCATCTCTCTCAAATCTCAAGGCACCTGTGGCCCACATGTGAACCCGTGCAAGCTAAGCTTGGAGGCCATGCTGCATGGAGATGGAGAGCCGGCAGAGAAAAAGAATCCTAGTAATGCAAAAGGAAAGCAGATGTTCGAAAGCGATGCTGCCCACAGGCCAATGGATAAGGTTCCATTTGCAAGTTTGTGTAAAAACAAATGTGGCTCATTAGTCTCATACCCAGCTCAGGTATTGCTCCTCGTTTGCAACTGGGCTAAAAAGTTTAGCCTGGAGAAGAGAAAGTTTGCTAAAAGAGCTTTGATTTGTAAGTTTAGTAATCTGTGGCCCACTCTAGCAAGCTTGCATCCGTGGATTTTGAATAGATGGTCCTCTAGTATAAATGAGAGCATAGAGATATTTCCTGGTGCACAGGCCTATGATCCAATATAGCTAATAGCCCTTTGAAGAACAGCTCAGAGCAAACAAAAACAATAGTTATGGTCCCAACCCTATACAGGATACAGCAAGCAGCTTTGCCTAATGTTTTATCTCAGAGAGAGGAATGGGGCATTGAGCATTGAATTTTAGAGTCAGTTTTACAAGTCCCTTTTCATTTTGCTGTTTTTGTCATAATATGAGGAGGATGAGGATGCAGGTTGTTGGAAGCAAGTCAAAAACCATAAGAAAATTGCTAAAAATCAGTTTCAAATTTATATGGTTTGAAGATCTCACGGTAAATCTGATAAAAGTATAATTTGTTTTTTCTTCACACAATCCAGTATGTAGTAGATGTGGAGTACTGTAATTCTTCAGATTGATAATAGTCAGGTAAGGACCCCTTATATAGAACCCCTAAATTTAATGTTTTTAAAAAAACAATTAAAAAAATTCAAGGGGCTAATGTAAAAACTGGATGTTCAGGCTTGCAAATGTAGAATTGCAGCAACGTCAATCACCATCCAGAACTATGAGTATGAACTGACTCAAGGTTTCATTGATGATAAATGTTGTTGCTTCCCATCTATAGGAAATCATCAAGTTAATAAAATGTGCAGTCAATTGAATAACTTGCAAGAACAGTGCGTCTGGAGCAATATATGATACTCAAGATTGCAGAGTTCTGCATGATAGCTAAAAGAATTTTGAAACTTGTGAGGAAGAATAAACTGAAGCTGCCACGTGTTTCTACTTTTGGGATAAAATTGAAGGGCTTCAAATGCCGTGTCATGAACTAAAAATGCAGAACAAAAACTTAAAAGATGAAAAACATTTTTTAGGTGTTCCAAAAATTCTACAGTGTAAGCATAAATTGTTTAAACGATATATACAAATGAATAGCACAGAAGGAAAGAAAGAAGCTAGAAGACCAAAACAGGATTATAGGGCAGATTATCAATTTATATCATTCGAGAAATTATCATGCATGTGTTTTTTGTTTTTCTTAAGAATCAGCATCAGTTGGAAACTTGGAATCATGGTTGAAAAACTCTCCGAGTAATTGGTGAGTTTTAAAAAATTCCTGAGTTTTTTGTGACAGTCAGTTTTTCCAGCATTTATTCTTCAAAATTGCTCGCCAAATACAGGAGAAAAACTCGCTGAGTTTTTGGCCAAAAACTTGACAACTCCGCAAAAAAAAACTCGCCCATTCAAAAAAAAAGGTCTCCTGAGGCCGCTAAAAAGGCATTTTTATTTCATGTGATTTTCTAGGACTCTCTAAGTCCAAGTTTCTAAGTTTTCCTACAAGTCTTTATCTATAATATCGTCTAGTTCTACCTCCCCCTAGTTTTCACTAGACATGGGAAGAGGAGGATGTAAATTTGTAAAATATATTAATGTAGTATTTGCTTTCAGTTTTACAAAAACAATTTTCTATTTTCATTTTGTTTCAGACTATCAATATCAACGCATTCCACACGAGGATGCCATTTTGCACCCAATTTGCTTTCAAATCAATCAAATACAACTAAACTCAACTTGTTTCTTTTATGTACTCATTCATTGACTCATTGGATGCATTTTATCATTGAATTTTGCAAAAAAAAAAGTGTTTTTAATGAAATTTAAGCAATATTTTAAGTTGCCGAGTTTTTTGCCGAGCTTTTGCTGAGTTTTTGCCGAGTCGTGTTTTTTTTGGGCTTGGCGAGTTTTTCAATTTGGCAAGTTTTTCAACTATGCTTGGAATATCAAAACTAAAAATGATTGGCAACGTCATTATTCTCATGTTCAAGCTTCCTGATTAGCAATTGGAGTAGACAAACTTTGTCATGGAAAAAAAGTGAGAATGTCAACAATGTCTAGGAGGAAGTCATAACTGCTGATAGTACCAAGTTGACCTTGATTGAACAGAGACTCACATACATGGTTGCTTGAGCTGCAGTCAATATTGTGCACACCAAAGATAGAGGTAACTTCCAAGGCCAGATATGAATAGAAAGCTATAGTATTTGGAACCCCACATTGTAAGTAAAATAAGGAAAAAGTTGAAGCTAGGTATCAGGCCCTAAAATACCAGAATACACAGTTCAAAAAGTTGCTTGCTTCAAGCTTGTATCAAGTTCATTTCCAGATTTTTATTTATTTTGTGCTGGTTAAGCTCAAGGCTCAAATTCTAACAGATGGTTAGAGTTATAAATATGGCAGAGCGCAAAAGTGGCTGCTGAGAAATTCTCTAACAGGGCATATCCACCTCTCACAGAAATCTACATGATTATTTTGACCCAGAAATTACATCTAAGTGCAGAAGGAATTCCCTTGCCTTGACCCAGGGATTACAGGTAACTGCAGGAGATATCCCCAGCCCTGTGTACAGTAAAAGCATAGGGAATGCATACCGATCATTGGAGGCCAGGTGATCCAGAATACATACCTATCACTGGAGGCCAGGTTTTCCTGGTAACACTAAAGTTACACTTAATCTGTGGAGGAATCAATCCCGCCATAATAAATGGTATAAAACCCAATAGTCTTAGTTTTGCATTATCATCTCAGCCCCACTTTCCCAAGCACGCTTAACTGCAGAGTTATGATTGGATTCACCTAAAAGTAAAGTGAAAAAGTCTCTTTGTTCCCACACGAGGGTCCTCACAAGTCACATTGGCCTGTTTTAAGCATCCTTATTTTTTGCATTGCAACTGTCCTGTTCCCACCCCTTTTGGTACAATGTGCAAAGAATATGTGTTGCGCACAGGTGGTTAAGCATAGTAGGAAATGCCCGTGGACTTCATACAACATTCCAAATCATATACAGCATTTAACCCAAAAAAGAGCAAAGGATTTCTACAAGTAAATCACACAATCTCATCGCCTTCATTGACTTTTATAGTATCCTTTAGGCCAAAATGGTCTGCAAGACACGCCAAAGCATGTTTACTTGCTTTTTTACAACATGGTTTCTATGGGAGTCTTGTTCTAAAATAAGTTCCACAAGTGTCATTTCATTGTCTTGACCACATAAAATCATATACGAGGTTATGAATGCAAATTAAATGCATTGTTGTGCCTAATGTCATTATAGAGACTAAAAACATGTATTTCCAGTCTATTGGAATTGATTAGAAAGCTTCTGGCAGAAAATTGTGTAAATTTTTGTAACAACAATTTATATCACACTCTCTTATTTATAATCAGGATAAGGAGAGAATAAGATGTGGATTGTACATCTAGGTTAAAAAACAAGAAGAGGAAGGGATACATAACAAGAGGGTCCTAAAGGCACAAGAAACAAAAATCTGCAATCAACATCTTATTATCTCCTCTTCCTGATAATGGACCATAGAGTGTGATCCAAAACATTAATACAAGAATTTACAAACAGAATTCTTCTAAAAAGCTTTCTAATCAATGATAAAAACTATGCTGTGTAAAAAGCCAGACAAAAAATGAGAAGAATGGAACGGAATGAATACTTGAAGTTTGGGTCCAAGTACTGCATCCCTTTGGTCGAACCAAAATAAGGCACTCTGGTTTCCACTCCAGGGGCATTAATGTACTCATCCTCATGGTTATCATACACAAGGCTCATCCTCTCGGCAAAGCATTCTGTGAATGGAGGCACAATCACAGAGACGTCAAACCATATTCTGAACCAATCCTTCTCCCAACGCCACCTCCTGCAAAACAGACCACTGGGTTTATAATCTGCAGTCAGCCTAGCTTCTACCTGGTTTCCTCCTGTACCAGGTACTATGATTACTGGGTGTGGCTGCTCTTTGAATGTTGTATATGCTGATAAGCTGTTATGTATATGTGCAGATTGGGTTTTGTGAATTCCCAGAGAATGAGCATTGGATTGGAAGGTAAAAGCCATGAAATAGGAAAAGAGTAGGATACACGACAAGTTTGGCATGGTTGGGCTTCGATTAGATTCTGGGGAGGATTATTAAAGTTCGTAGTGTTGGGCATATAATTTGTGATGAACAATTGAGGCAAAGTCGATAAGGTGCGACCGGGCGACTAAGGTCAGTGTCGAGTGGGGAGAAGTACCTAAAGCTGTTATTTGCACTCTCTTCCGCTGACTTTTCATTTAAACGATTAAAAAACTAGCTGACGAATAAAAATAAGCTCTAATGTTACGTATTAACTATGGTTGTGGAGGTTAGATCACCTACTCTTATTAAAGTAATTTTTTTAAATTTTATTAGTTATTAATAGTTGTGTTTGATAATAAATTAAAAGTTATTATTTTTTTTCTATTCAATAAATAGTTGTGTTTTTTTAAAGTAGAGATGTACATTTAAAAACTAAAAATATTTTTAAAATGAATTATTGTCAATCTTATTGACTAAACATCTGAGTAAAAATTTGTTATTTATAAAATAAAATATTTGTTATTAAATAAAATAGTAAAAACAATTTTGAGATTAATTTTTTTTATCTATTTGTGTCTTATAATATCAATAGTTTTTTTTTTTATAATTTTTTTTTTTTTTGTTATGAATATATCGTATTTAACTTTACATTAATTAAAGGAAAACAATACAATATTCACAAAAAAGGGAAGGGTGGTAGAGAAGCACACCCATGAGTTCAAAAGAGCCTAGCCCTAAAACAACATAACAAAAAATAATTAAGTACACAAGAGAGATGGCAAGTGGCACACAAGGAAATTTGTTGGTGTTTGACCAACCAGTGTCTCGCCAAGGAGATGGCAAATGAGAAGGTTGAAGCCATCCTCCATGAGCAACATTGTCCCTAGGATTAGGTGCCACATGACCACAAGAGCAAGACTCACAATCTCCTCAACTATCTCATTTGGAATAGTGGTTATGTCCACATTGATGCCTATGTGGAGAAGTGGAGTCAAGAGGGACTCAAGCCACAATGCAAGGGGCATTACTCTTGTGATCTAGTAGCTCTTAGAGATGTGCAACTTTACTAGCTTGCACTTGAATTTGCATAAGAACATCAAAGCAAATCATAGCTTTAGTATACAAAGAAACACATTTATTAGTAGTGTTGTGATTAAACAAAACAACATAATTTCTATCTTGCCAAATACTAAATAAAATTTCCACATTGAAAGTGTGTCATATAAATGGGTATACTTGTGAGGGGGATTAGGCCAATCCCTAATAAGAATCATGTGCCATGAAAAGGGAGTAGGTTTTAATGGCCTAAAGAAGTCATAGATTCGATTCCATACAAGCTTGAGTTTGAGGACAAGACTAGAAGAGGTGCTTGAGGGACTCAATTTGGCCATAGAATGAGCAATTCAGAGTGTGAAAACCCATGCGAGTGAGACAAGTCCCCATGGGAAGACTTTGGTAAAGAAGACACCAAGCAAAGTGAGCCATTTCAGGTTCACCATCACTACCAAAATGCTTGGAAGCATTTTTTTCCAAATCTCATAAGAGGATTGAAATTGCTAGTGAAAGTTAAGTTGATCAACTATATGCAAGTGAGGAGAGAGCCAAGATTAGCCTTTAGAAGGCCTATAACTTGGAAAAGGAATATCCAAAAACCATTTCTAGTCCTTCCACCAAGGCTTGACAACACACACCCAACTTATGAAGTGATTTTGAGGGAATCGAAGCAAGAACTATCTGCTAAGTCTCTTGATCTTGATTGGAGAGTTTGTACTTTTGTTTAAAATTTGACTAAGAAAGAAAGTTCTTTGTGACTGGATGAATGAATTTTGGCAAGGTTTTGTCTCCTCTTAAATTCAAGGAAAGAGAGCCAATAGTCTCCCTTGAGAATTGAAGAATTGGGACCACCAAACAAAGTATCGATTGATGGATAAACCATTGTGAAAATAATCTCCAACTCAATGCAACCAAGGCTTGAGGGCTTCTTAGGCTTTTTAGATGCTCTTAATCATAAAAGTTCCTTGGGTGTGAATTGGTTCATAGTGCCAATTTCTAGGCCCTTCCAAGCTAGATGATCATTTGGAATGCCAGAGCCAATGCAATGGTGAACACAAATTTTCCAAGCCTCATTGCTAGTGAGCACCCTAATTATACACTTGGCACACAAAGCAATGCCTTGTTGGAAAATAGAGATCAATACAAAACATCTAGCCTCCCATGGTAAACAACAAAATTCCCACACCACTTGTGGAAGCCATGATGACCATCGTTGGAAGCCCAAAGAAAATCTCTGAGGAGTTTTTTGAACTTCAAGTATGAAGCCTTGGAGGGAACCCAACAAGAGGAATAATAAAAATGCATGACCACCAATATCTTGGAACAAGTTTGAAAGCTACCACCCAACGAGAGAGGCTTGGTGATCTAATACAAAAGTTTTTTTTGTTCAATTCTCACCAATATTGCTTGCCAAAGTTCAAAAGGATTGGTGTGGAAGGCAAAAGGTATGGCGAGTAAACAAAATATTTCTGCATGCTCAATCTAGTTCCAATCGAAGGAGCTCAACGAAGCAGGATTGGGTAGAAAGGATTGTAACACAAGGTCTTATCCCATTGAATGTTGGTACTAGAGTCTTAACAAAAAACACAAGGCACTTGAGGGCTTGTGTAATATTATCTTCTTCCTCACAAAGCATGAGGAAAGAATCAACAAATAAATGACCATTAACCAATTGTTGCTCATAATTGGGAAAAACAATCCCCTTGATGCGAGAATGGGCAACAACTTGAGTAAGGAGATAACCAAAACCTTTTGCGACCAAGACATAGAGGTTTGGAGCAAGAGGGAACTCTTGTCTAATGTATTGAAATAGCCCAAAAGGAGGAGATTGCTAACTAGAGATGGTTATGCATGTAGAGGCATATGCAAAAATCATTTGAACTAATTGAAGAAATTGTAGGCCAAAACTAAGCACCTTGAGCATGGCTATAATGAAAGGCCACTCAATGTGATCATAAACCTTAGCAAAGTTAATTTTAATAAAAAATGATGATTGTTGAGATTGCTAGGCCCATTCCATTCCTTCCCAAACTGCAATAATGTTGTCCAAGATAAATCTAGACTTGATAAATCTTGTTTGTTTTGGTCTAACAATTATCAACAACAATGACTGTAACTTGAGGATGAGCACATTGATGATGATCTTATAAGAGATGTTCAACAAGGTAATATGATGCTAATTATTGATATCCTCTGGGTCACTAGTTTTAGGAATGAATTTGATGTTGCCTCTATTAATTAAGTTACCTAAAGACCCAATTTGTATTGCTTCAAGGTACACATTATAAAGGTTACTCCTTATAATGTCCCAAAAGGCTTTATAAAATTCACAAGTTGTCAAGGCTAGGAGACTTGTCATCAACCATGGAGAAAATTCCATGGTGAAAATTGCCTCCTTAAGATCATCTTGGGTAAGGAATTGATCACACAAGATGTGATAAGCATTCAACACTTTGCGAGGGACGACCTCAAGGAATTGTTGTAAGGCATGACACTTTGCAGGCGTATAATCTTGGGTTCAGACCAAAAATTTCTCATAGTGTTCCTGGAGAACATCAGGTAAATCTTGGAAGATTTGATGTCCTTCATGAATTTTCTTGATGGTATGAAAAATTTGGTGGGCCCATAAAGCTTGAAAAATTTCCTTTGATACTTAATCACCAATTTTAAGCTAGTGCAATTTGACTTTGATATGAGTGCCACGAGCAACATAGGCATCCATAATTTCTTTGTTGTCATAGTTAGGATAGGCGAAGTTGGGTGATGGTATCAAACAATTGAGCTTCTAGAGTGGCAATGGCTAGGCAAAGCTCTCAGGTAGTGGCTTCATACAAGTGGCAGAAAAAGTCAGTCAGTTAGTGCTTATAGATGCAAATAAATAGGCTTGTATGGGATATAGCATCATTCCACCACTTTATCCATCCAATTCCATGAAGAGGACATGGCTCAAAATTCTAGACATGCTAGATATGAGCAGACGTGGCCTTGTGATTGAGTAGGGATGTATTGAGGAAGAAATAACTCATCTAGCTTTGGGAGCTATAACTTGCCATTTAATATGAAAGTGTATCGAAAGTGTTCTAACAATACATCTACCAATGACTCCATAGGATGAGAATAGCAGCTGGAAAAGGTGAAAAAGGACTGCGCTGAAACCATGGCATGATCAAGCTATGCTAAATCTCTATCAAGCCTGAACTGCAAGTTGGTCCATGCGTATCATGGGGATTACCAAGACAATGACTAGAATCAGGATAAAAAAACTCCCAATTTATTACACATGTAGAACCAAGCCTCTCTTTCACCATTTTTCTAATGCATTGGCAAAGTTTTTCATTTATTGTGGGGCCACTCAATCATATTGAAATTTGTACACAAAACCCAAGTGGTGGTTGACATTGAATCTTCTATCCAACGCTAGAGGGAAAATCTTTTGACATCATTGGAATCATACACATTAATCACCCCTTTAATCACCCCAAAGGAATGATTATTCATAAGGAAGAGATCCCAAACCACATGGTTAAGTGGGGTCACATCCATGATCAACCAAAAGTTGATTTTATGTATGCGAGAGAAAAGTGACGACTTTTCCCCAACCAACCAACCAACTCTGTGGTGGGAATTGGGAGGAAAGCTATAGGACCAAATGGCATGACATGCAACAAAAAGAAAAAAAAACTACACTTTGAACTCCTAAAGGCAAAGGATGTCTAATTTTGGGAATTGAGCATAAACACCATGTAAAAAGTGCATATTCTAGGAAATACAATTCATTTAACCATCAAGAGGCATTTCCTCATTATCCAACCTATCAAGGGTGGAATGACTATTTTGGACAACAGTGTCAAGAGAATTAAAGTTGCCAATTTGAACATTGAGTTGTCCCAACTATCGAGTTATGGCACAAACTAGCCTTCTTCCAAATGCCTTGATAGGCTACAAGATCTCATTTGGCCCACCATTGGTGGGGAGTTATGTTGAGCTTGACTAGCCTAGGGTTGTGACGCAACTAAATCAAGTTGGAAAGTGGAATCTATTGTCATGTTCGACATCAAAGTGTTAGATAGTTTTGAAACTTGTAGAACTAGATCTCCTTGGCTTGAAGGCTTAGAGACAAGTTTGGGGTTGCTAGCATTCTTAGATTTGTGACTAAAAATGGTAGACCAACTAGCCTCCTCTTTTAGAGGAGGAAATGAACCCGTTGAGGGTTGAGAGGTGGGTTTGGAGCGTTGTGTTACCAACTGACAATCCCTAATATTATGATCAAAGGCTTGACACTGATAACAAGTGTTCGAAAGGTTGATTTTGTGAATTCTCTAGGAGTAACAAGTCTCGTTGATTTGAATATCCACATTTTATTTGATGTTCTTTGAAAGGTCAACCTCAACATAGGCTTGATAGTTAGGCATGGCTGAATAAAAAAATGTAGGTTCTACAAAAAATATAGAGCCCATTGAGGACACAATCTAGGTGGGAAAAATTCCAAAAAGGCAAAGGTAAGCTTATGAATTCAACTCAAACTTTGACATGAAGATACTTTTTTGTGACTGAAAATCCACAAGTCCGAGGTTTAAACACGAGTAAAGAAGAATGGTTAAGACATGAGCCTCAGGTAAGAACAACCTAGGCATGATTGGCTTCAACAAAGTGAAAAAGAAAAAAAACCTTTTGAAAGGTTTTGTACCATGACGAGCCAAATCTTGCGGGGTCCAAGATTTATAAATCTAGTCACAAAGCACACTTTCAAGGGGGGCCCTTACCACAAAATATCCAATAAGAGTGAAATCTTCAAACCATTTGCAGGCTTCAAGTTTTGGAATGGGAAGAACATTATCTAGAGATGGGTCAATAGAGTTAGCTAGTGGAACACCTTGGAGATGAATTTTTGAGGTTGTTTGGGCAGGGGATCCATTCAATACCACCATCAAACTTTCAACTCTAACAACAACAATTAAGGAGGAATGAAAAGTTGAGGCCATTTAAAGGGGTAAAAAAATAAAGACCATTAAGTTCAGCACATGAAAAAGGACCATAATAAATGAAGACAAAGGTTACAAGGATCTTGCAAAAGAATGCAGTATGAAATATACACTAAAAATCCAAGAAACCCTAGTAGAGCCTAGAAATCATCAAGAGTGGAAAGAAAAATCAACATCATTTAAATAGATTTTAAAATTTATTATTTATATAAAAATAAAATAAGTTTTTAAATATAAATTTTTTTAACTTATTTTTAATATTGACCAATACAAATATCTTATCAACATCTATCTATTACTAGCACTTGCACCAGAGGGGGTGCAAGGGTTACGTTGATAGAATACTATATAAAAATAAACATGGCAAGGAAGTGTAGTTTGAAATATGTACAAGCTTGTTTGCAAAATTTACAAAATATTTGTTATACATATTTGGTGCAAGAAATTTGATACTTTAATACATTATAATAAGATAAAAAAAAGAATTTATTTGTTGTCGAGTATAAATTTCTAGATTTTTAATTTTATTGATCAAGGCAGCTTTATTAACTAGATGTGAGGTTGAAGAAAATTAGTAACCCGACACTCAATAACTTAGAATCACTAAGCTATGAGCATTCAAACATCAGGTTTAATACTTAATCAATTTCTTTGATGAATCTAATATGCAAGTACTATTGAAGAAATTGAACAAGGAAGTGAATTAGATGGCAACGATCAATTCTTCCTTCAACCCCATCTCTAATTTATTTTACAAAAAACAAAATGTGGCAGAGCATTCACATGTCAAACTAGTTGTCTAGCCATTTGTTTTGGATAATGCTTTACAGGTGCATTCAACACAAACATAGTCATCTTCCTACAAAATGAGGAAAAATTCTCTATAGAGTTGAATGAACATATAGACGACATATGTGACAACCGAATCATTTAGCTCACTTTGCACAATATTTTGAAGGGCCTGATCATGAAACCACATTAATTCTACAACAATGAATTGTGATTTCCTTTACATCCCTCTAGAAAGTTAATTAATGCAATCAAAACAAAGCAATTTAAAAATTTAAAAAACAAATTAATCTTATGAAGCAGACCGCCCAGGGCCTTAAACCACCTACCCAGTCAAATCCAATTTTTTTTTTTGCAAATTGATACACTAGAAACAAGCTACCCTCAAATCAAAATGTTACCTATATTTCTCACTATTTTTGTCACATAACTACCATGTTTTCAAATAAAAATAAGCTATCAATGTATAGAATTAAATTTTCCTTTTAAAAAAAAATTGCTATTTGCTTACCACCATTAAGATGCCAATAAGATATTAATGCTCCAGGTTCAAACTTAAATGTAATTAGACATGGTCTATAAATTATAACTTCTCTAATTATGCAATTGCATAAATTTTAAAGCACCAACCAAATTGTAAGGAAAGCTTAGGTGCATAACAAACTCTCCTAACGCCAAAACCTCAGGGAAGAATGCAAATATAACTTTAAATTTTCAATTATAGTTCAATAAGATGCACATGAAAAGAATAGCAGAAAAGAGAAATGAACACATGTACACAATTGGACACCAGTTTTACATGGGAAAACCCTTACGGGAGAAAAACCCACCACACCAAGAAAAGCCTCTTTGTATTACAGTAATGAAAATTACAGATATAGATCAGACTTAACTTTCTGATGTCAATTTATAATAGCAACATTCATTGATCAGTCTTGTACAAAACATTAATCTCACAATGCTCTTAGACAACACACAATGAATTGACTCAGATCAAATCTGTGTTTAGAATCGAACAACTCTACCACATCCTACTATTCACCATTTGATCATTTTCCAAACATAGTCATTTTCCCTCACAACCTGTTCATCTTCCACACAGGAACGGTCACAACTGTTCAATTGCCAACGGTTCACATTCTGCTTCTCTCATTAGCTCAGAACACACCACTTAGGACAAACGTAACTATCCATTAGCAAGAGTCCAGTATATTTCATCAACAATTAATGTCACTTTGATATGTCCATCGGCAATATCCCACATTGACACAGAATATTAATAGTCATTAGTTTATTAACAAAAAAGCCCAAAGACTTTAGGTATCCATGAGTTAGTCTTTTTATCACCAACTTACTTGTACACCGCATTTGACCATCACACTGAACTGTTGATCATTCCTTGTGGTCTCCACCATGACACGTGTCCACTTCTCGTGCATTTCTGGAGAATCAAGCTAGGAATCTCCAATATTCTCAACAAGTCCCCCGAAATTCCAAGTGGTTCCCACATTCGTCCACCATGACACACATTCACTGTTGTTTAATCTCAGTCGTTCCCCACCATCCTGCGATGACCCCACCACATTGCTATGGCTAATCGCAATATTGCGGGCGACTGCCACGTGTCCCATCTGATGAAGCTGAAAGGGATGAGTTTGCGTGATTGTTGATCAATCGTCGTTTGATCTCAACGGTTGTCCGCTATCACGCAATTAGAAAGCACAAGGTCTTTAATGACCGTGATATCACGGGTGACTGCCACGTGTCATGTTTGGTAAAGCCGTCGGAATAAGGGAAGTACCTTGGTAAATTAATTAGTCGATAATGAAGACTGTCGGTTAGTCGGAGAATTACAAAACTTTCTAACTCCGCGACAAGGTTACAAACTTAGGAACTCCAGCGATCGGTCGACAATGAAGACTAAGCCAACAAGTTGAGACACAACTTCCAACAATCTCCCACTTGACGAAGACTTATTGGCTTCCTTCAAGCTCCAAGTTAATGAAGGTCATGGGATCCAAGGCCCATCGAACTAGCACACCACCTGTACTTTTTTGTGTTCACTGGTTTCGTTAATGCAACTGCAACATTTTCTAGAGTATCCACTTTTTCTAAAGAGACCTTTCCATCCTCCACCATATCTCAAACAAAATGATACTGCACATCAGTATGTTTTGTCCTGGAATGGAAAGTAGGATTTTTCACCAAACAAATAGCACTCTGACTGTCACAGTAAATTGTAATTTGCCCTGCATCAAACCCAATATTAGAACACATTTTTTAACCAGATTGCTTCTTTACAGGCATGTGTTGCTACCATGTATTCTACCTCTGTAGTGGACAAAGCGACTACAACCTGCCGCTTACTCATCCAACTAATTGCACCACCATTCATCATGAAAATATATCCACTGGTGGATCTTCTGTTGTCAATGTCCCCTACCCAATTAGAATCCACATAGCATCGAATGTTGAGAGTCCTCTGTGATTAAACCAAATTTCCATGGTAACACAAAGCATATTCTGAAGTGCCTTTCAAATATCTAAACTCTTTTCACAGCATCCCAATGTGTCCTTCCAGGATTTGCCATAAAATGACTAAGTACTCCCATTGCTTGGGAAATGTCTAGCCTTGTACAGACCATTGCGTACATTAAACTACCAACTGCACTAGCATAAGGCACTCTGGTCATGTCCTCCATCTCAGTAGGAGATTTTGGACAGTCTTCAACAGATAGCTTCGTTCCCTACAAAACTGAAACAACTAGCTGCTTGCACTCAGTCATACAAAATCTCTTCAGAACAGTATTAATATACTTACTCTGACTAAGCCAAAGTTTTCTACTCTTCCTATCCCTGGTTATTCCCATTCCTAGAATATACCTGGCTGCACCAAAATCTTTCATTTCAAACTTTGCAGACAATTGAGATTTTAGAAAAAAAATGATTAACTTACTATTGTCTATGAACAACATATCATCAACATAGAGAGCAATAATAAGAACATGATCATTTTCAGATTTGTAGTACACACAATGATCAAATTTTGATCTTACAAATCCCAATGATAGAACAAAAGTGTCAAACTTTTGGTACCACATCCTAGGAGATTGTTTTAATCCATACAAAGATTTTTTCAACTTGCAAACCATATTTTCTTTACCTTTTTCCACAAAGTGCTCAGGCTGGGACATGTAAATTTCTTCTTCAAGGTCACCATGAAGAAATGTTGTCTTCACATCCATCTATTCAACCTCTAAGTCATATGTTGCTGCAAGTGACAAAAGAAATCTAATGGACGTCAGCTTAGCTACAGGAGAATATTTCTCCATAATCAATTGCCTCTACCTGGGAATACCCCTTTCTTAACCAACCTCGCCTTATACTTTTCCACACTGCCATCCAGACCTATTTTCTTTTTAAATACCCATTTACAACCAACAACTTTTTTGCCTTCAAGCAAGGGCACGAAACTCCAAGTATCATTCTTTTCTAATGATGTAATTTCTTCATTCATGGCTTCCAACCAAGAGTTTGAATCAGACATTCTAAATGCCTCTTTCACAGTCCTAGGCTCATCAGTGCTAGAAATTAAAGCATAGGCACAAGTAGAATCTAACAAAGAAAACCCATACCTATCAGGTTGCTTTTTTCGCGTGTTGACCTCCTCACAGTGAGTGAGGTTGTTCTTCTTCTTGAACTCGAACTACTTGAGCTCTCCTTAGTTTTAGGTACATTTTGAATTTTCAATTCCTCTTTATCTAGTGTCGAATTTCAACTACATCCTTTTTATTCTTTGATTTTGTCTCTGACTGAGATCCAAAGTAGAAGGCTTCAACTCATGAAAAATAACACTTCAGCTGTATAGAACCTTCTACGTATCGGATTCCAAAGCTTGTATCCTTTTATGCCAGCACTATAGCCAATAAAAATACATTTAACAACCTTGTTCTCCAATTTAGATCTTTTTTCATTCGACACATATGCATATGCTTCATAGCCAAAGACACAAATGTGTCTTAGAGAGGGCTTCTTTCTAGACCATGCTTCCAAAAGTGTTTTCTCAACAAGAGAAGAATTAGGAGAATGATTTATTAAATAACATGTTGCAATTGCTCAGCCCAGAACTTCTCCTCCAAGCCAGCACTGCTTAGCATACTTCGTGCTCTTTTCATCACTGTCTTGTTGAACCTTTCAACAACTCCATTTTGTTGCGGAGTGTAGGGTGTATTTTTATGTCTTTTAATCCCATGATCTTTACAGTACCTTTTGAACTCATCAAAACAAAACTCACCGCCATTATCAGTCCTTAAACATTTTATTTTCTTTCCATTCTAATTTTCCACAAGGTTTTTAAATTCCTTAAAATGAATGAACACTTCTGATTTACTTTTCAAAAAATAAACAAATGCCCTTCTTGAACAATCATCAATGGATGATACATAATATCTTGATTTAGATAATGAAGGAACATTTACTGAACCAAAAACATCAGAATGAATGTAATCAAGTAAACTAGAGGATTATGAGGACTAGAGTAAAATGAAACACGGTGTTGTTTACCATATATACAATGTTCACAAAACTCGAATTCGAGGTTACAATCATCAAGCCCTTCAACTAGGTTTTTAAACCTTTTTCTCCAATGTGGCCTAGCCTATGATGCTAGAGCATAGTCTTTTCTGTTGGAAGTTTAACTTCCATAGAGTTTGCACTAGCAAGAATTTTTTCCTCCTTTTTTCCATGAGTAGCCTTCTGTGACTTTACAAAGACACTATTGCATTGCACAACATGTGCATCTAGCTTATACAAGGTACCAATACGAGCACCCTTAGCTAGCACCATTGAGCCTCTAGTCATTTTCTAGCCATTTCCATAGAAGGTGACTTGCACTCCAACATCGTTCAACTTACTAACAAAAAGTAAATTTTGAGCCAGACCTGGTATATGCATTACATCATTGATTCCCTTCACTCTTCCATCAGAGAATTGAATTTTGACTCTTCCACGACCAACAATTTATAGAGATGAATTGCTTGCCAAATACACCTTTCCACCATCGTATTTTTCATACTTAGTGAACTAGTCTCTATGAGATGTCATGTGGAAAGATGCTCCAGAATCAATCAGCCAGACATCATATGATGTTTGAGTAGCCAAGGCTGCAATAAAGGCGTTTGCATCACTCTAAGAAGAATCATTGTCAGAAGAATTCTTCTTCTTTTTCTTTTTCTCCTCTTTAGAATCCTTTTGGACATGACTAGGTTGCCCACAATTCCAGCACTTCACCTTGGACTTCTTGCCAGGAGACTTTGATCTCCCCTCTAATTTCGATTTGGACTTCTTGTCCTTCTTGCCTTTTTCTTTCAATCTGCCTCTAACAGCAAGAGCCTCCTTCGCCATCTTAGAAGATTTTCTTCTCATCTCTTCTGATAACAAAGAAGCAACATCTTTCATCTTAAAAGTGGATGTTGTACTCCCAATAGCCATCACCAAGTGATCCCAAGAATCTGGAAAAGAACATAACAATAGCATACAATGATCTTCTTCATTAGTCTTAACACCCACAGATGCTAACTGAGCAATCAACATGTTGAAAGCATTCAAATGATCAGCAACAAATGCTCCTTCTTGCCTTTTCAAAGTGTACAACTTCTTCCTCAAGAACAACTTATTCACCAAGGACTTTCCTTAATAAATAGCTGTCAATTTTTTCGACAAAGAAGATGCTATCTTTTCTTCATGAACATTTATAAGAACAGAGTCTGCTAGACGGAGCCTTATCAGCCCCTTTGATTTTTGATCTGCAAGATCCCAATCCTCTTGCTTCATGCTTATAGGTTTCCTTCTAGACACGGCAAGCCAAAGATCACGGTCAACTAACAGATCTTCCATTTTAAGTTTCCACAACTCAAAATTGCTGCCATTTAATTTCTCAATTTCAATCTTTCCTGACCTGCTTGCCATCTTAATCTATAATTCAAATTACTGGACTTCTACAAGACTCCCACTAAATAGAATTGACACAAAAAACCCAATGTACCCACAAGGATAACACAACTGGCTAAGCTTTGATACCACTTGTAAGGAAAGCTTAGGTGCAGAACAAACTCTCCTAACGCCAAAACCTCAGGGAAGAATGCAAATATAACTTTAAATTTTCAATTACAGTTCAATAAGATGTACATGAAAAGAATAGCAGAAAAGAGAAATGAACACATACACAATTGGACACTAGTTTTACGTCGGCAAACCCTTATGGGAGAAAAACCCACCACACCAAGAAAAGCCTCTTTGTATTACAATAATGAAAAATACATACAAAGATCAAACTTAACTTTCTGATGTCAATTTACAATAGCAACATTCATTGATCAGTCTTGTATAGAAAATTAATCTCATAATGCTCTCAGACAACACATAATGAATTCACTCAGATCAAATCCGTGTTCAGCATCGAACAACTCTACCACATCCTACTATTCACCATTCAATCATTTTCCAAACATAGTCATTTTCCCTCACAACCTATTCATCTTCCACACAGAACTACTAAGAATCGCTCAATTGCCAACTGCTCACATTCCGCCTTACGGCTTAAAACACACCACGTAGGACAAACGTAACTGTGCATCAACAAGAGTCTAGGAGATTTCATCGACAGTTAATGTCACTTCGATATGTCCATCGGCAATATCCCACATTGACGTAGAATATTAAGTCATTAGTTTATTAACAAAAGCCCGAAGACTTTAGGTATCCACGAGTTAGTATTTTTATCACCAACTTACTCGTACACCGCATTTGACCATTGCACCGAACTGTTG
>VDFB02279414.1:43873-68087 GCA_007258455.2 Sequoia sempervirens
AATAGTAACTCATGTAAGGGGCCCTATGGGTTAAGGTTTAAGTGTAGGATGAATGAATTGAGTGTCAGGAAATAAATAAGGGAGATAAACTTGTTGTTCTTGAGAGTTTTGTGAAGAAATTACATGTAAATGAGGGGTTTTAGCCTAGGGTTGATAGAATTTGTATGGTAAGTCTTGTTTTTTGGAAATTTTAGGCATGTATAGGGCTATTAGACTGTGTTCAAATTGGCTTAAAGGTCTGGGAGGTTGTGGAAGTGTCATATTCAAGAAACCCTCTTGAATATTGCATAAAATAAGGGTTTTTAGGTTTGGCATGAAAGTGTCCATACCAGTGGAATCCAATAGTGGTTTTGTAGGTTTGGAAACATAATAAATGTTACCTCAAATTTTCATGGGCTTGTGATAAGTTTAAGAACATGATGCTTTGTAAATTAGGCCTAATCAACCTAATTAGGTCAGCCTAGAAAGGGTGTCTTTGGGTGGTCCAATCAATATTTTTTTTGGTGTTTTGGAGAACATTTGAGTTATTGGGTAAAAACTAATTTTCCACTACTACTGAGGTTCAAAGGGTGAAAGTGTGAAATCATGCTTTTGTTGATTTTCAAGCTTTGAGGGTTATTTAGATTGCTCAAATAGGTCATTTTACTATTTTTAGATGCATCTTAATGGAAAGTGGATAGATTGATTGTGTTGAGCCTCCCAGGTTTGCATCAAAGTGGTATCAGAGCAGGGTAGTAGATCTTGTGTTGTTGTTTGATTGGTTTTGCAAGTTGGTGAAGAGATAGGATTGAGAAAATTCCACCTAAGGGGAGTGTTGTAAAAAATATTAATAGCCATGATAGGGAGATAGAATTCTTGAAAGGATAAATGGTTGCATGGAAAGCAAAGAACAAAGGAGAAGAAGATGAAAGTGATTCTAAAGAAGAGAGTTCTAGTGAAGAAGAGAAGATGGATCTAGATGATGTGAGAACATTGAAGCTTTTGAAGGCTGTGAAGAAGGATGGACATGGAAAAATATATGTTCCTATGTATGGAGGAAAACTTGACAGTGAAGAGCTCTTGGATTGGATAGGGGCTTTGGAAAACTACTTTGATAGTGAAGATGTTGATGAAGCACATGAGGTGAAGAAGGCTAAAACAAGACTGAAGGGACATGCTTTGGTATGGTGGAATTTTGTGCAAGAGGAAAGATAGAGACAAGGAAAGAGAAAGATCACTTCTTGGGAGAGGATGAAGGCCAACTTGAAAGGTAAATTCCTTCCTTGTGATTACAATGTTCAATTACTTAAGAAATTGCAAAATCTTAGACAAAATGATTTGGATGTGCAAATCATATACTGAATAATTTTATAAATTAAGCATAAGAACTAAGCATGAAGAAGATGAGGAAGAAATGGTAGCTAGATATTTCAATGGTCTCAAGTATAACATTCAGGATGAAATCAATTTGTTGGCACCTAAATTAGTTGAGCAGTGCTTTCAAATGGAAATGAGGGCAGAAGAAAAAATCAAAAGGAGACAAGAGAAGGCAACAAGAGGAAGAGGAAGCACTTCTAGGGGTAGAGGTACAAGTTCAACATCAAGGAAGCCTAACGAAAACCATGAAGATGTTGAAAAGAACAAGGAACAAGCTCCTAAAGCAAAAGAAGGATGGAGAGGTGGAAGGAGAAACTTTAGGCAAAGAAAAGATTATACTGAGTTCTCAGGTAGATGTTATAGGTGCAATGAATTTGGACCCCCATCATTCAAGTGTCCTCAAAATTATAGTTCATCATCAAGTGGTGACAAAAGGAGTGAGAGAAGAGCACAACTAGTCCAAGAGGAAGAATGTGAAGGTTCAAGCAAAGTTGTAGATCCAGAAGAGAGAGAAGCCCTTATGGTAAGGAGAACCTCTTTGAAAGCACCAAAGAAGGAGGATATGAGCCAAAGAAGGAATCTTTTCATAACTTTGTGCAAATGTAAATGTAAGGTGTGTCAAGTTGTTATTGATTCTGGTTCTCAAGATAATATGGTGTCTAGGGAGATGGTAGATAAGTTGATTCTAGAAAATATTTCTCATGTAGCACACTAAAAAGTTTCTTGGGTAAGTGATAGCCAAACTTTAGTGGTGAATGAACAAGACTATGCGGATTTCCAATTTGGGGAGTACAAGGATAGGGTTTTATGTGACATATTGCCAATGGATTGTTGCCATCTACTCTTGGGAAGGCCATGGAAATTTGATAGAAGGTCTATGTATGATGGTTGGGAAAACACCTACACCATTTGGAAGGATAATCAAAGTTTCAAGCTAACTCCTTTGCAGGCAAAAGAGAAGGACAAAGGCAAAACTAAGGTGGTGATCTTTGGAAAAAAGGAACCTATAAATCTTGAGGATGGTAAGAATAATTTGTTTTTTTTTTTTTGGAGCAGATTTATGGTGTTGAGACAGCAAGGAAGACACCCATAAATGGTGCTAGGACAGTGGAAAAAGATAATGTGAAGGTTGATGCTCAAAGGAAGAAGCAAATTGATGTGAATACCATGGAGAAGATTGATCTCAGAAAGGTTCATGGTAAGTTGTTGACGACACAACAAGGAGAGGTTAAAAAAATGGAAGAAATTATGATTGGAACAATGGTTTTTCCTATAAAAGTTCATAGAAAGGAAAGGAAATCAAGTATAGGGAGGTTTCTAAAGGCTAATAACACATTGATGTATGGGATTGTACATACAAGGGTAATAGGTCTGATGACTAACTTCAAGCAAATGAATAAGGAAGGATAGAGCTTTGAGGGGAAACTGGTTAAGGAGAAGATAGTGAATGCATCAAGTGCAGGTCTAACATAACTTAAATGCACAAATATAGTAGTTGTTGAGTCTGACAGAGATAAGGTGACACTTATGAGGACCAATGGGTAGAGAATAAAGTATGGGGAGCAGGGAAAGTTCATATTGACTGATGGGGGTGATTGGACAGGTAAAAGGAAACAAATGGTAATAGGTAACAGACCTTTGGAAAGTCCTAACATACCAATGGAAGCACAAACATGTGTCAACAAAACCACAAGTCGAGGGTAGAGTATAGGAACAAAGCAGCATGGAGCACAAGGCATATGTCAATGGCAATGGTTTATGGCCTAGAGAAGTCTTATTCCAACATGGGCATGGTGGTACCAGCCTCAATTCATGAGGCATGAATTCTTGTCGGGGCGTGTATGGTGTAGGAGCACCTCCACCTTATGCCTACAATGGGAACACTAATTGTTGATCATTGAAATGTTTAGGAAGGATTAAAGTTGTTTTGATGCTATTTGTTTTAAATAAGGTCAATCTCTTGCACTAAAGTGTCTTTATAGCCTTTGAAGGAAAATTAGTGAGTTTGTATAGGGATGTGCAAGAATAGTGTTTTGTTAATATAATAAGGCTATTTTCAAGCCATTAGTGTAGTTTTAATGAAGTTATAGGTGAAGGAGTGCAAACATTACAATATGAGTCATATTGTTGTTATGTCATGTGTAAAATATGTAAAATTGGCCTTCAACGGTCACTAAGGGTTTAAAAATTAGTTGTAAAGTTGGTTGGTCATTGGTTAAGCCTGAAGAAGCCTTTAAATGGCTTGAATTTATTGCTTGTAATGTTGGTCGTGGAAGGAGAGGACTGGCAAATAAGAAATCTCTATTTTTCATATTTTTTTTATGTCTTATCACATTGCTCAGATCTGTACGGGCACATACAGTCAGATTTTGATATGAAATCATTTCCATGTTGTGAAGTCTTGTATTAGCTTCATTTATGTCAAGTTGGAGGGAATTTAGAGGTGTTTGGTAATAGAAAACTCCATCTTCTTGGGAATAGCCTGGGAACCCCTATTTTGAGGGTTTTATGATCTAAACATGATTGAAAGGGCCCTTACACTTTATGTTGTTATTTTTACTCATGTAAAGGGCCCTATGGAGTTATTTTTAAGTGTAGGATGCATGAATTGAGTGTTAGGAAAGAAATAAGGGAGATAAACTTGTTGTTCTTGAGAGTTTTGTGAAGAAATTACATGTAAATGAGGGGTTTTAGCCTAGGGTTGATAGAATCTGTATGGGAGATCTTTTTTTTTGAATGTTTAGGCATGTATAGGGCTATTGAACTATGTTCAAGTTAGTTTTAAGGTATGGAGGTCATGGAAGTTTCATATTCAATAAACCCTCTTGAATAGTGCATAAAATAAGGGTTTTCAGGTTTGGCATGAAAGTATCCATACCAGTGGAATCCAATAGTGTTTTTGTAGGTTTGGGAACATAAGAAATTATGCCCCAAAGTTTCATGGGTCTGTGATAAGTTTAAGAACATGATGCTTTGTAAATTAGGCCTAATTAACCTAATTAGGTCAGCCTAGAAAGGGTCTTTAGGTGCTCCAAAGGACTTGTATCTGACTTTGTAATATGCGTTGCAACACTATAGTGGGTTTCTAAAACTATCAATATTTTTTCTAGTGTTTTGGAGAACATTTGTGTTATTGGGCAAAAACTGAGTTTCCACTACTATTGGGGTTCAAAGGGTGAAAGTGTGAAATCATGCTTCTATTCATTGTCAAGCTTTGGAGGTTGTTTAGATTGTTCAAATAGGTCATTTTAATCTTTTTAGATGCCTCTTAATGGCAGGTGGATAGATTAATTTAATTGAGCCTCCCAGGTTTGCATCAGATATGCCCTAGACACTAATTTTTGAGTGATTAACAGATATATGCCCCCTCAAGAGATAAATCGATGATTTTTGAATTTTTAAGATTTTTTTATTTTTTATGATTTTATGATGATTTGATGATATTCCAATATTGAAGCAATTTATCTCCTGAAAAATGATGTGAAACTTCCTTTGTGATGAATTAATTGATTAAACCCCTTTTGGAAAAATAAAATAAATGAACCCCACAAAAATCCCACTTAATTAGCCTTTAAAAGTTCAAAAAGGTGATTTTGAAGTGTTAGGGTTAGAGATGGTAGATATCTAACAATTAAATGTAGATTTAATTAATAAACAGATAAACTAAAACACACACAGAATAAATCATAACACAGAGAATTTAATGTGGTTCACCCAATCTGGGCTACATCCACCAAACCACAGCCATCCAATACTTTTATTATCCATTGCAAAACCTATTACAATCTTGCGAATAATCGTGTTTTTTCATCATACTGTAATACCCAACTGAACCCCCTTTTAACAAGCTTAGAAGCTTCCAGATTTCGGGTTCTACAAAATTGGATTTTTTGTTTTTTCATTGATTTTTCCCTTTTTTGATGATCACACAAAAAAAGTAGGAAGAAAATTTTTCTCAGGGGCTGCCGCCTCCGAACCCCCACCCGAGGCCCAACCCAGCCCTGGACCCCGGTGAGGATACATGCCGGGGTGTACAGTATACCATGGGCTATATAGTATAGCATGATCAGTTGCCACACACCAACATGAAGTTCATTTATGCATTTGCAATTTGAGGATTTGAGAGTGATTGAGCAACTTAGCAACTTTTGAGCAAGATGGTGATTCCCTACCACACACACTAATTTAAGCACATACAATTCCACAACTGGCCAAAAGTGTATGGACCTTTGTACGTACTCTGATAAACTCCCTCATGATTTGTGCAATTTAATTTTCCCTCTATTTTTCTTGTTTGAATTCATTTTTTAGAATTTTGGCACATTCAATGCCCAATGTAGCACATAGATAGTTTGTTTTAGCACATACAAATCATTAGCGCATAGGTTAGCTTTTTTAGCGCATTGACATAAGATTGTAGTGCATATGCACTTCTAGTGCATCAAATAGATTTTGTGGCACATAGACATAGGATTATAGCACATAGGTTGATGTAGCGCATCCAAGACATAGAATAGTGCATTTGATAGATAAAGTAGTGTATTTTATTTTCTAGTACATTGATGACATAGATTATCGCATTGATGACCTGAAATGACACATCCACCATATTAGCGCATTGAATGATTGTTTTAGCGCATTGGTAGAATTTTATAGCACATCCACCTTTTTAGCACATAGAATCATTGTTTTAGTGCATCCAAATAAGAAAGATTAGATTTTCATTAAACTCTTTGATTTTGATGTTCTTCGATCGTGTCACCCTTTGATTTGATTTTGATTGATTACCCTGATAGATTAGATGATGATTAACCTAATGATAGATAAGGTGTGGTGATTGATTGATGATAATTGACCTCATTATAGGTGAGGAACAATTATAGTTTAGTTGATTGATTGACCTCATGATAGGCAAGGTGCAATAATAAATTGATTGATAAACCTCATGATAGGTGAGGTTCATGATAGATTGATTGATAAACCTCATGATAAGTGAGGTTGAATGATAAATTGATGCTCACGAGATTTGATTCGAGTCTCACCAGAGCCAATTAGATTGATAAGCTGATTGATTTTGATTGATTGACAAGATTATTGATTTGTGACTTTTTGTGATGATAGGATCCTTTGGTGAATCTATAGATTTGTGAGCATTTTCTGAGGACATTTGATTTGATACCCTAGTTGGTGCAGCCTGAGACAACTTTTATTACACGATGCAATTTGTCGCCTTTACTAGATATGCCCTAGATTAGGATTAACAAGGGTCTCTTGACAACATTAGTGGAGAGGTGACATAGTGAGCATAACACCTTTCACCTTCCTACTGGCAAGATGACAGTGACCCTGGAGGATGTGTACCGCATTTTGAGGATACTTGTTGTCAAAGAGCTTGTATTGTATGATTCCACTGAGCAGTTTAGGACTAATGCTTTGTGTGGAGTTTTCAAGGTGACATGATATGTGGTTACGAGATTCCCTAGAGAAAGATGGTTGAAACATAAGCCACACTGCCATCCGTGCTTATTGGATTCATCAAAGGATTCTTATGTTCCAACCATAGGTCAAAGGGATTGTCAATTGGATGAGGTCATATCTTGGATCAGATGATTTTATAACATACTAGATATGTTTGTGTTTGTTACATGCTTTATATCATGATTTACATCAGGTGGTGTATCTTAGAGGACACAATTTGTCAATCAAAGTCACCTTGTTACAGGTATGGGCATGGGAGCATATAGCCATCATGTGTCCCATTGCAAATAGATAGCAACCCATTGGGAGAGCTTATGTTCATGGCTACATAGGTCTAGTTGTCCAACATAGGATGGGAATACTAGAGTACTGGAAGAGGGTACTAGATGACCTTGAGTCAGTTGTATGGCAGCCCCACATTGGTTGCGAGCAATGGGCATAGGATGATATAGAGATGTCATATGTGTTCCATTTGATGTACCTGATCGGGAGGACTCACTTTGTTATAGAGAGATTCCTACTAAGGAGGGTGATGCAAAAATAGTGGCTTACTATGCACGGTGACAAATCGATGCTATAGAGTGGGAACCCACTCCATCATATGATGCAGTAATTGAGGAGTACATGAGTCTAAAATCTGATTATTTGGTATTATCATCTAGAGGTTGTTGAGGCTCCGATATCTAAGGAGCATGCACAGTATATCTTTTTACATCCATTCCCACATATCTCCATCCCACATGAGTTGATGCCACTATTAGATAAGGAGGAGAGGGCAGTCATACACAGTCGTAGGCAGAGGAGAGATAGAGGAACTGAGGAGGAGGTAGTGATGGAGGAGAGTAGTGATGATGATGGAGATGGATATGGTGGAGATGGTGGAGGTGAAGATGATGATTGGGGTGATGGAGACAATGGTGGTGGTGGTGGGGGTGGTGGTAGACATCTAGGATTAGACCTCTTAGTGCCTCGAAAGAGGTGATCATTGGTAGTTTTGGCACATGTCTAGATTAGATTTCCCTTGCGGTAGTAGTAGACATAGATAGTTGCATTACAAGTGCAAGTACAAACATTGTAGGTTCAGTTAGCACATGTGCATGCATTTCTATAGACACAGACCTAGGCCCATGCTTAGGAACAAGCTCAAACACAAGCATAGATTGTCACTCTTATGACTGAGAGGGATACCTTGAGGTAGTAGGTTGAGCAGGCAGAGGGAATGTTATAGAGGATGTAGAGAGTAGCAAAGGGAACCTCCATAACTAACATGCTTAGAGAGGTTATGCATGTGGGTCGAGAGGAAGAGTACTATAGAGGTAGATACCATGATTTAGTGCCCCCGAAAGGAGTGTTCTATGTGTAGTATGTAAGTGCTCATACACACTCTAGGACCACCAACAAAGGAGTGACACAGCCTCCACCACATCTAGGGGCAGACCACCAGAGGCAGGCCACGTCGGTACAGGTCGACAGGCAACATCATCCTAAATGAAACATACAGATCATTGATATATTTTGAGACATTTGATGATGTATACCTCAATTTTGAGTCATTGCCATTTTTCCATTGTATCTCTTGACATTTATTTAGACATCTTTGTATACTTGACATTATGATTTTGAGATTTATATGATATGCAATAGATTTATGATCTATATGCATTCTATATGATTTCATGATGGATGCCTATGATAATGCATTTGATTTCTATATTTTATATGTCATGTGATGCTGATATGATGATGTTATGATTATGCGCTAATGAAATTATGATGTATGGATGCAATGATGATTTGATGTTGTGGATGATGTATGTATGATATGCCTTGATGTTATATGAGATGATACATGGATGATGATTTTATGTGTTATGAATGATGTGAATGTAATATGAAATGGATTTATGATGATGCAAATGATATGTAATGCAATTCATTTTTTATAGTTTTTGATGCAAATATGTATGATCTAATGCATGAATAAATGTATAATATGATAATGTCAATGATAATGCCACTATATGGATGATTTGTTTTTTTTATATATTTTCTGATACAAATATATGATCGAATGTATGAAGGGATTAATAATATGATAATGCAAAGATATGAGTTATGTAGATGATTATGCAACTACATGAGAATGATAATGTTTTTGTTAATGTCAAGTATACTCAGTCCATTAAATGATAGAGATAACATTGTTTTGAAATCTTTGCCATCCTTAGAACAATCTACTTTGTAGATGGAAAGTTAATATGAATCCAATCTAATTTAAGCATGCAAAACTAAATATGTGAAAGTTGTAGCCTTAACAATCAATTTTTCGTGCTTTTATCATCATTATCTTAAACTGGAGCGAGTACGCCACCGATGGGTATAATTGAGACCATGACATCATACTTTCTCTCGACTATACTAAAGTTAACACAAGAATCTAGGGTTAACAACCAAGACGGTCCGATACTTTTACAGAAACACAAGAATCGCTAATTTTCAGAGTGCAAATTATAAATGTCATCAAGGATACTTGTATAGTATTCTTGCAACAACTACAGTAACAATGAATTAACCCACAAAACATATCAGAGGAAGAAAAATCATACTCCTCTCGTTTCTAGTTCAATACATCATCTATTGGGTTCAAAGATGGTGGGGTCAAAATCAAAATATTAAAATATTGAAACATCCAAGCTAGCAATAAACTAAGATCCAAAGAATATCCACTTCAGACTCATTTTGGATTGATTGATCAGTTGTTTGATTTGATAAGTTTTATTCTAATAATTTTGATTTTTATCAATGTTTCCATGATAATTATGTTTGCTATGTTTTGCCAAACTATTGTTTGTCCATTTTTTTAAGCCCAATTTTTTATTGCCCCTAGTGAGTTCAAGTTTTTCCCCCAAGCTAGGATGAGACACAACCACAATGCCAAGATATGTATATGAGATTCTCAATGATAAGCAAAATGATGGAAAAATAAAATAATCAAGACGTGCTCAAATAGATGGAATAGCTAGTTTATCACAAATAGCACCTATTACAAGTCACTCACTTGGTTTTATTAGCACTTCTTTAGATTTACAGATTTTTTGACTTTGATTTTGATTTTTTGTATTTTCTTTCATTACATTTCTTGATATTTTTATTTTTTTGTTGTCACCAAGACACCTGTTTGCCAAGATTTCATCAGAGCGACCATTTTTTTAGGACTTTTTTTTATTTTTTTGTATTTTTATAGAACTTTTTCCATACACTGGATAATTCAAGTATAGAACTTTCTGAGATGGATAATATTGATAGGTTCATCAAACAAATCCCCTTCTGGTGTAGATAGTTGATAAGCTCTTGATCCATAGACTGATATGACGACAAAGGGACCTAACCTGTTGGGTTCAAACTTCCCCTTCTTCTTGCAATCCTATTGATTGTGAGGGTTTTCCTTTAAGACCAAGTCACCAACTTGAAAGGCTCTTGGTTTGACTTTGTGATTGTAACTTCTAGACATCCTCTATTTATATTCTTTCAAATTGTCCACATCTTGTTGATGACGTTCATCTAATAATTCTAGCTCCTGAAGTCTAGACACTCTATAATCCTCATTTGAAATGATCACCTTTAGGGACACATGGAGTGATGGTATCTCAATCTTAATAGGTAGAATTTCCTTTGATCCATATACCAAAGCATATGGTGTAGCTCCTGTAGGTGTTCTGATGCTGGTTCAGTATGCCCACAAAGAAGGATTCAATTGAACGTGTCAATCACATCTAGCATCATTTACCATTTTCTTTAAGATTTTTTGAATAGTTTTGTTTGATACCTTTTCCTGGTCATTTCCCTATGGATAGTATGGTGTTGAGAAGTGATGTTGGATATGGAATCTCTCACACGGTTCCTAGCAATCCTGATCCTTAAAGGTCTACCATTGTCAGTGATAATAGACTAAGGAATGCCATACTAAAAAATAAGGTAATTTAAGATAAAGGATGAAATTTTTTTTCCTCTGATAGTCACTAAAGGTACAACTCCAATCTACTTTGTAAAGTACATCGTGGTTGTAATGATAAACTTTTGTCCATTGGATGAAGAAGGGTGAATTTTACCTACCAGATCTAGTCCCCATTGACAAAAAGGCCATGTTGAAACAAAGGGTTGTAGCTCTTGTGCTAGTGTGTGTATAAGGTTCCCATGAATGTGACATTTTTGAAATTTCTTAACATACTGAAAAGACCCCTCCATATTTGGCCAGTAATACCCCAAACGAAGGAGTTTATTCGCTAGAGTTAGACCACTTGAGTGAGTTCCACAAATACCTTTATGAATCTCATGTAAAGTTGTCTTAGATTCGTTATGTTCTACACACTTTAGGAGAGTACAATCAAGACCTCAACGATAAAGTATATCGGCAATCAAGGTATGTCATGCGGCTTGGCGAATGAAGTTTCATTTTTTTATTGCAGGAAAGGTCAAGTGGGAGAGTATTGTCTTTTAGGTAACCACAGATTTTCCCATAGATGGAGGTTTCAAGGTCAATGATATGGCATATCACTTGGGATTCAAGATTATTGTAGGTAGGATTAGACACTTTTTCTACCATAAACTCATAACATCTTTGCTTTTCTGATATTTGCAAGAGAGAAGCAATTGTCACCATTGCATTGTAAGCTTTGTTTTCTACTCTGGGAATTTGTTTGAATTTTATTTCAATAAACTACTTTTTGAAATCGTCTAACATTTTCTTATATGGCAGCAACTTATCATCCTTCATCTGGTAATCATCATTTACCTGATTTATGACTAGTTGTGAGTCTCCATAGACTTGCAGCCCTATGATCTTCCATTCAACCACTACTTTGATCCCAATGATTAATTCCTCATACTCAACTATGTTATTCATGCAAGGAAACATGAGTCTATATGATTTAGGAATGGTATGCCCCTAAGGTGTGATAAATAATATTCTAGCTTCTAACCTATGTTGTGTGTAGGATCCATCAAAATATAGCATCCATTGTTGTTTTGTCATAGTAAGGACATCAACATTAGGACACCCAATATGCATTGGGTGATTATCTTGTAGAGGTGGTTTAGCTAACTGATCAACTATCACCTATCCCTTGATGGCTCTTTGATCTACATACTATATATCAAACTTGCTCAAAATCATGACCTATTTGGCTAATCTCACTGTTAAGGCAGCTTTGCTGAGTAAATACTTTAGTAGATCAATTTTAGCTATGCGTTTAACTATGTGAATTAGCATGTAATGGTGTAGTTGTTGAGTAGAAAATAATACTTCCAAGAAAGCTTTCTTGATGAAGGTGTAATTGATCTCATAACCATTCAAATTTCTATTGATATAATATATAGGCCATTCTTTTCCTTCAAGATCTTCCTATGCTAATATAGCGCCCAAAGAAATTTCAGTTGTGGCTACATAAATTAATAATGACTTTCCTTATGTTGATGGTACCAGTATGGGCAGAGACATAAGATTTTTTTTAGCTTATTGAAATAAGTTTTTCATTTCTCATCCCATTTGAAAGAGATATTCCTATGTAATAAGTGATTGAACGGATGACTCTTGTTTGCTAGTTGAGAGATGAATCTGTAAATAGACTGAATCCTTCATTGTAGAGATCATAGCTAACTAATATTCTTTTGTGGAAACATCTTCATGATGGCCTTGACCTTGGAGGGATCCACTTCAATACTTTTCTTTGAAACTATGTACCTTAGAAGCTTAGTTGAGGTCACACCAAACACACATTTCTTAGGGTTTAACCTGACATTGAATTTTTCTAGCCTAGTGAAGATTTTGTCTAGGATCTCAAGGTGTCCTTTGGTATATGATTTTTCCAATAGGTCATCCACATAATCCTCCATAAAAGTATGCATCATGTCATGGAAGATAGTAGTCATTGCTCTCTTATATGTAACCCCTGTGTTCTTCAACCCAAAAGGCATAATGTTCCAGCAAAAATTTCCCCATGGACATGTTAACATTGTTTTCTCCTAATCCTCTTGTGCTATCTTGATTTGATTATAACTTGAAAAGTCATCCATCAGTGATAGCATGGCATGTCTTGTTGTCAAGTCTACAATTATGTCAATGTTAGGCAATGGAAAATCATCCTTTGGACATGCCTTTGAGATCCCTAAAGTCGATACATATCATGATGCTATTATTTGGCTTAGAAATAGGTACAATATTAGAGATCCATTCTACATAATCAATAGATCGAATGAATCTTGTGTCTAGCAATTTCTTGAGCTTTGCCTTCACCAACAATGCAATAATGTAGGTGCATTTTCTTAATTTTTGCTTGACAGGTTTCACTCTAGCTGGTAAAGATAGATGATGCATTAGAAGATCTGGGTCGAGGCCTGGCATATCAAAGTAAGACTAACAAATTTTATTTGGCATTCTTCAAAGAACTTAGTGAACTCATGCTTTTCTTGTTCAATCATAAATGTTGTCAGATGCAATGTCTTCACTTTTTCTACTATGCCAATGTTGATAGATTGAGTTGGCTCAACCAACACTAATGATCTCTTGTGATAATGTTCAGGAAGAGTGTCAAATCCCCCATCCTTCAGTGCCTCAGAGAGGTTTTCACTGTTATATGTGCTCTTTATTTTTAATTTTTTGAGATCTAACACTGCCATTAAATGGTTTTCCACACTAGATCTATTTTTCACATTTTTAATTTTGCAACTGGGAGATTTGACACCCTCCTGATTCAAAGTTTTGCTATGATTTTTGTGGTTAGAAATTGTGTCAGGATTGTCAGAACAAAGATAGTTAACAATGGCATTGTCATTCACAAAGATAGGGACATTAGATGGCTCACTTTGATCCTAGTCAATAAGCTCAAAGTTAGTAGATGTAGAGATTCATTGGTCTGGTTTAGGTCAACAACAGTGAGGGTCCGGATAGCAATGTGATCATTATGTTCAATAGCGATGTCAAGGTCTATGATATTACTCTCTTCTAGATCATCTAGTTTGCTTGAAGTCTTTCCATCCTCACTCAAGTCATTGATATTCTATGATCCAAACACAAGAGGTCTAGTCCATGAGCTTTGTCCCTCCTCACATGTTGGAGCATACCTTTGTATTACATCAATATTTTTATCATGGTATGATTCCTCAGACAATGAATTCCACTCATACTCATTAGATTTTGTCTCATAACTTGCCTGTATCCATAGGATTCTTTCACATATTTTCTCTTTTTTTTCTTCTTTAGTTTCTCTTGTATATCCTCATCCAATCTTTTCCTTTGCATGAAGTTGAAGAGGTTGGATTGGTTCTATGATTCCTTCTTCCCTTTTGCCAATGGGACCTTGTCCTTCATACCCCATTTTCTCTAGGATTGTCTTTCCTTTTCCATACTAATTGCTTGTATATTAGGGGTTGTTGATGTAGATGCTTCCTCATCTTTGTATAGACAATTTAGGACAACCTTGTCTTCTAATCCGTCCACTAAAGTTCCATCCTTTACAAATTTGCCATCAAAAATTGTGGTAGGTTGTGATAGTTGTTTTTTTTATATTGATGGTTGCCCATAAGTTCTTGAAGAAGGTAACAATTGTAAAAGGTACAAATATTGTTGAATGGAATACTCTCCCATGCCTTTGTTTGTTAACTAGATCTTTTCTTTGAATTGCTTTGATAAATATTTTTCATTGTTTGAGGTAGTAGAATCAGTAATACCTTTGTATTTTGATTGGTCTTTCTTCTCAATCCATTTTGAAACAACATTCAATTGGCTTTCGTTGTTTGAGCAATTTGGAGTGTTAGCTTCCCTTTTGTGAGGTACAAAAGTGTCTTGACTTGCTTTAAGCATGTTAAATTGTTGGGGATTGTTTGAATCCATTAAGATGATTATTTCTTGTCCATTAACTAAGAATTTTAAGCATTGGTGATATGTGGATGGTACTGCTTGCATCTCGTGAATCCATGGACGTCCCAAAAGTATAATATAGGTCAACTCTTTATCCAACACTTGGTAGACTATGTCTTTCACAATTGGTCCTACTTGGATAGGTAAGACAATCAATCCTTTGGAAGATCTCTCTTCGTCATCATATGCTTTTATTATGATTTTCATTCTTGCATCAATAGCATTTTCAGAATATCCAAGTGCACAGATAAGTTTCAAAGTACAAATATTCAAACTAGCCCCACCATCTATAAGAACACGCATGACTCAGTGTTTGTGGATGAGAACCTCAATGTGGAGGGAAGTATTGTGTGGATGGTTTAGCGATACATCATCATGTTTGGAAAATGATAAGTAGTGAGGAGTGGCTAAGTGTCCCACCATAGCTTGGAATTGGTCAACTTCCAAATTACTGGGTATTGTTGTGGCAATAAGAGATTTTTCTAAGATCTCCTTATGAGCTAGTGATATTTTTAAGAGTTCTAAGATGGATATTTTCACTGGTATCTTCTTCAATTGATCGACAATGTTATACTAAATTGATGGGCAATGGGCATGTTGGATGTAGCTCCTTTTAGTATTACTTTAGCTTATCCCTTTGTTGTTGCATTGATCAGTTGATACTCTTGTTTCTCCCTAATTTTGATAACATTAATCTAATTTTCATTTGCAACATTTTTCATGATTACATTTAGTGATGTGATTTGATTTGATTGTGTTAATTTCGATGACATGAAGTTGATTTTCAAATGTAGCAATGTTTTTTATTTGATGATCAGTTGTAATCATGTCATGATTGTTATTAATTTTTGCATTATGAGTTTGATAATTAGCTACAACCATGCCATTATTTTTATTTCCAGCAGCAACAAGATCATGTTCATCATTGATTTGACCATTATTAGTGTGATATTCAACCATAGAAATATGAATAATCATGGTATCATAAACATAATTCACATTTTTTACTTTACCATTTGCAAAAGATGATTATCCCTTTTCGTAATTTGGTAGAGGATTCTTGAAAGATCCGTGATCATTGTTTGTTTTTGGTCCTTCAATGAATATCTTCTTGTTATCAATTATATCTTGGATCAAATGTTTCAATTACAAGCAGTCGTTTGTTTTATGGCCTTTGTTTTTATGATAGTCATAGTTATGTGCGTCATTCCACCAAAATGGTTTAACTTGTGGATCCCAATTACATGGTTCTTGTAATGTTACAAGTTTGGCTTCAATAAGTTCCTTTAATGTTGATTCCAATGATTGTCCCAAAGGCGTGAATTTCCTCTAATTTGATGGCTTTTGGAAAGGTAGTGATTTAGATCCAGCATTGTTCAAATTTCTATTTTGATTAGCATTTGGATTATTGCTTTGGTTGTTTCTTTGGTTTTTCTTAGTGGCAGCTGCTGTTAAATTGAATACTGATTTAGTGTTTTGCATTTTAGCCACATCATTGTTTCCAACATTTCTATATTTTTGCCAAAACTTGGGTTTATCGTTGTTATTGTTGTGTTTTGAGAAATTTGCATTGTTTGACCCTTCATTGTATATTTTTAGGACTTCTCTTTTGACTAAAGTTTCTTCTATCTTGAGACCATTTTCAATCATTTTCTCAAATGTAGGTGGACATTGTAGTTCAAGCGTATAACTCATTTCATCATTTAAATTATCAATGCAAAGTTTCATATTTTCCTTTTTCAGGTATGGAACGAGGATATCTTGCAAACATCCTTCTCCATCTTTGTAAAAATGAGAGAAATGTTTCACCTTTCTTCTGTTTGGTATTGCAAAGATCCTTCATTGTGATATCATGTTGTATATTATAGGAGTATTGAGTTATAAATTTGTTAACTAGATCTTCAAAAGATCTAATTCCTAGAGTTAATTTAGAAAACTAATTCATACATTGTCCACCTAAGCTTCATGGAAATAGCCTCATCAAGTATGTCTCTTCATGGGAACATTCTAAACTTAGCTAAAAATTCCCTCACATGGTCAAGAGGATCTATTTTTCCATTGTATTTATCATACTTGGGGAATTCACAATGTTTTGGAAATGGGATCATGTTCACATTTTGGGCAAAAGGATATGGAAAAATGTCTTGTAGCACATATCTTTTAGTAGTTCCATTTTGCATATCTTGGAATTGTTGTTGTAAGGTTTGTAGTTGTGTTAATGTAGCCATTTCATTTGTATTTTATGTTTCAGTTTTAGCTCTAGTGGGAGTCTATAAACATCAAAGTCCTTTGGAACTTTGACACCTAGATCAACTAGCATTAAGAGATACCTTTCTCCATCTTTCCCCAGAATTTTCTCCATAAACTTATGGAACTTGGGATCTTGTTGCATATTTTGTAGATCCTCTTCAGATATTTCATCATTTTCATGTTGGTTGGATCTAGTGAATGCATTTTCTTCAATCTCAGACATGTTGTTTTGGATTTCTATTTTCCTAGTCTCTTGGAGTTTTATTCTTTGTGATCTTGTCAAAACTAGGATACAAGTGTTATAATTGTCCACTAAACTTTGATCTTGGTTTGAAATAGTGTCAAGGATATTAACTTAAGTCAAATAGAATGATATATTCTATTGATTAGACTAATTTGATAAGTATGATTATATGACTTCATTTCTCAATGTAGGATGACTCATCCTAATAATGAAACTTAGCTTTTAAACAAATGTATTTGATAAATAGACAATTTAGGATAGTAGACCTTAGTTTAATTTGAAGAATTTCACTTGTGAGATTCAATTTTTCCAAGTTTTAAGACACTGTTTTGATTTAGGAAGGATTTTGTTCTAGTAAAAATTTGAATTTTGATGTTAAATTTTTTATAGACGGCAAAAACAACTCTCTAGATTTTAATATTTTGGAAGCGCTATAACAGTCCTCCAATGCACTAAAAGAATTGATAGATTCAGTAACATATTATTTTGATGCATTATTAAATAGGTTGTATGTGCTATACTATTTTTTCTATGCACCAAAAAATTGATTGAATGTGCTAGATTGTTACTCCTATGCACTCGATTATTCCTCCTATGTGCTAATTGTTCCTCTGATGCACCAAAATGTTCCTCTAATGTGCTAAATTATGAGTTAATGTGCTATTAAATAGATTGGATGCACTATAACAATCCTTAGATGTGGTAATCTGGGAAGTATTCAATTATTGATAGTTTGTTCATTTGTTCTAGTTTCAATTAGTGAATTGTTTGTCTTTAGGGTATAAACTTCTGATTAATGACCTTGTATCTAATTTGTTTGTTTGTGGATTATGAAAATTGATTGCTTTTATTTGATGATTCTTTTGAAAGTGATTTACTCACACAGCAACAGGTTTGTAAAAAGTTCTTTCAAATCTATTCATTTAAACATTTAGTGTGCGTTCTAAAATTAGGTCTAATTTTTTCAATTTCCACTAGTATAACACAATAAAAGACCATTCAATTACTTTTCTAATCTCAAAAGGTCACTAAAAATACCACAACCCACATCTTAAAACTATGTCAACTCACACAGCCGTGTCACCCCCTAGAGGGTGCCCGTGTTTTTTCCTTTCTCGAGTCTTAACCAAAGTCAAATCCTCCACTTTTGGCTAGAGTCTCTGATAGTTATATGGTGAGTGTCTTGGGGGTTTATTTTTCCCTCCCCTTGCACTATGGTATAAAAAGTGTTTAGAAACTAACTTAGTTGGATTCTAACTTAAGGTTCGTAGAAAGGGTTTTTGTTCGAAGCAAAAATAGATAAACTCCCTCAAGAGACCTCCCAACCTTTAGAATAAAGGCTTTGGGGATGGTTATCTTTCACACTTTTATCGAATTGTGAAATTTACCTGAATTCTCTTTTGATTATAGTGGGTTGGAAAACCTAGCTTTGGTTGTTCCCACTTAGGTTGTTCCCATAGGGTGAGTACTTTTTCACACTACGGAAAGCCTTCTAAAGGTGTTAATAAAAGAATGAAAAGTGAGGCTAGCATTCTAATCACCTAGTGAAGGGGAGAGCATAGGCCTATCACTTCAACCATAGTAGACCAAGGGTTCAATTATCCTTTTGCAACTTAAGCTAGATGCCTATCTTAAACAAAGGAAAGCAATGATAAATTTAAAACCTTGCAAACACCATTAGTAATTTGTAATGGTTTGTCTTTGACTAGCATAAATGTTTCAAGCAACTATCTTTGAAAAATGTTCTTCATACCTGCAGCACAGAAAATAGAGATTAGTATTCAAAATTTGAATTTTCTATAAAAATAGTTAGATGCGCTAAAACTTTAAGCATATGCATGCATTGAAATACGGATGCACGCTAAAAGAATTGATAGATGTGCTAAAGTAATAAATGAATGCACCAAAACAATTATTAGATGCATTATAGAAACCCCCTTATGTGCTACAGTTTTAAGCATATGCACCAAAATATTCTTTTGATGTATTGTAATAGTATTTGAATGCACTATATTGTTATGCGATGCACCATAACAGTATTTCTATGCACTAAAAGATTTGTCGGATGTGCCAAAATAACTCTTAGTCGTGCTAAAACAGAATCACATCAAAATCATGCAGTCACTTTTCCAAAAAAGTTAAAATATGGGGTTTTGGCCCCATGGTAGGCGCCAAATGTAAGTGTGAGGAAAATTGTGAGTAATCAAATAAAAAGCACACTTCAATGAAACATTATTAGAGAATTCAAATAATAGATTTAATCTAATTGAAGCATAATAAAATCTCTAAATTTTTCCATTGCTCTCTATCTCCAATGATTTAATAAATCAAAGTGGCTCTCAGATTGTATGCAATGTGATTATTAAAATGGCAACCTCGAGAATGAGAAATTATGTAAATGCTGAAATCTAATCCTATTCATAATTGCTAAATGATATGTTGTGATAATGATTTGTTAATGAAAGCTATATGATGTGATATGATAATGAAGGTTATTGTAAACTAATATGTAACTAGTATGAAAGACATGATTGTAATCTAAAATGAATGCTATATGATTAAAATGTTGATTACTAGAATGTTGTATGCTAAATTGCTCTAGTATGATTTCTGCAGAGTTTTATTTGCTCAAAGTGGGATCCTTTTCCTATAGAAAGAGGTTGCTTTTATATATTTTCAAAGGAAAATTGTGATGTGGAAGCAAGCAATGGTTGAGATTTGATCTGGATAAATCAACAGTGGAAGATGAAGAAGTTGGAGAAGATCATGGAGAGGATAAAACATTCCTCCAAGAGACCAGGAAGAAAAAGAGGAGGAAGAGAGTCAAGTCTCTTTAGATTATTCCAAAATTGGTTGAAAAGATAAAGCACAATTGAATGCAATTTGAAACTTTCGATTTTGGTTGGAGACAAAAGCTGTAGACATGTGCTCAAATTGAAAATAAGAATTATTCAATTTTGGAGGAATATTAATTAAATAAAACAAACAATTGAAATTTTTTATTTAATAAAAGGATGATAATTAAATAAAATAAACTATGTAAATTTGTTTATTTAATTAAGATGGAAGAATTAGATAATTAAATAAAACAAACTATTAAATTTGTTTATTTAATTAAGATAGAATAATATGATTAAGATAGAGGAAAATAGAATATGAACTATATAAATAAATATTTCTATTTATTTATAAGTAGATGAATTAGAAGGTTAATTAATCAAATAAATTGTATTTAATTAATTAGATTTATCCAGACCATTTTTATGTGTATACAGTAACTGTTAAAGATCTATAAAGTTTTGCATATTCTCCTCTCAAGATTAGTATAGGTAATTGTTTCGCTACATTAGCTTCCTTACACCCATAATCTAATCAAAGCCCAATCATGCCAAACTTTTCGTGTATCTTATTATCTTCCTATTTCATGGCTTTTGGCTTCCAATCCAATGCTCATTCTCTGGGAATTCACAAAACCCAATCTGCACATATACATAACATCTTATCAACATATACAACATTAAAAGAGCAACCACACCCAATAATCATGTAGTACTTAGTACACGAGGAAATCAGGTAGAAGCAAGGTTGGATGCAAATTATAAACCCACTAGTCTATATTTGCAAGAGGTGGCATTGGGAAAAGGATTGTGTTGGAATATGGTTTGACATGATCTTTGTGATTGTGGCCTCATTCATAGAATGCTTTACTAAGAGGATGAGCCTTGTGTATGATCACCATGAGGATGAGTACATTAATGCCCCTGGAGTGGAGACCAAAGTGCCTTATTTTGGTTAGGCTAAAGGGATATAATACTTGGACCCAAACTTCAAGTATTCATTCTATTCCATTCTTCTCATTTTTTGTGTCGCTTTTTACACAAATTTTTTTTATCATGTTTAGAGTAAGTTTATTAATGTTTTATGATCCTATAAAATAACACACAAGGGATTTTCCCTTGTTAAGTGTCATTTGAACTTAAGAACAAGCATATATAGAAAAATTACACATTGAAGTAGTAGATGGACCCATTGGATGATAGAATATGTAAGTTGTGTAAATTTAATGAAGTATTTAAGAAAAATAACTCATCTTTGAATTAGTTTTTATCATTGATTAGAATGCTTCTAGAAAGATAATGTTTGTAAATTTTTATATTGTTTTGGATCACATTCTATGGTCCATAGAAATTTAGGTTATGAGAGCTTGATATGAAATCTTAAGAAGACCACTACACAATCTACAACCTAAACTCTTATGCAAAATAAATTATTTGCATGCCCTAACTATGCAAAAACACCTCTAGGGTTAGTGATCAAAAATTCAAGCCTAAAAATCCTAATCTAAGTATGCAACTCTAAAGAAAATAAGAATCTAAAAACAACAAAGATTGAAAATGCCTACAAACCAGTTAGACCAAATCTACGAAACAAATGGTTATAGACAACACCCAAAAAATTTCAACAAGAAACAAAGGTTAGCCTAAAATTTTCTAAAAATATGGACAAAACAAAAGCGCGGCTTTTTGAGACAAAGGCACAAAAATTCTAAGGCATATAAAGTCTTTGCACAAGCATCATTAGGCATAGCAGAGGACACAAAAGGTGCAATGGATATGTGGTTTGTCATTACAAAGGCATTGATTCATAGAGGTGAGTGTTGAGATGAAACCTACAACTCAACTTAGCAAAATCTCAAACAAAATGTTAGAAAAGCTCATAGGTCCCATTAGGCATGCCAAAATGAAGATATGGAAATGTTATAAGGTGAAATAACATAGTAATAATGCACTATACATATAAAAAAAAATATCTTAACACCTCCAAACTTCATGCTTGAGTGAAATATGATGCACCTTAAGCCCATTGATGTGCTCTAAATGACTTTAAAATATGGATTTCTTTAATAATATTTCAACATAATCTTGTTATAGTAAATGGACTTGATCATAATGAAGGGTGAAAGCTTCCATTTATATAAAGAGGCTCAAATGGATGGATGGATGAGATCTTGCCACAAGATCAAGGGCTCAATTAAGATATTCTCTCAAGAAAGATGGAGAGGACAAGTGTCGTGTGGGGATTAATGGAGTGTGGAAGCTTAAATGAAGATGACCGGGTAAGATTATGGAGGATTGTGGTAGGACTCCAAGAGAGAAAAATATTTGACTTGTTGCTTATCTCTAAGGAGGTGAAATTTAAAATTAGATTTTGTGGATAAAAGAGAGATGGCCCTATACAAAGTCAACTAAAAAGGTGACATTTTCCCCAAGTGGATTTAATGAGGGAAAGGTGAGGATTTATTAGGTAAGGATGTAGGCAAGCATGCGGGGGAGAATGACACATGGCGGGTGATGAAAGTTAAAATTGAAGAAAAGGTTAAATGGAGATTAGAAAAGGATAATTAATAGATTTTTAGAAGAAATAAGTGACAAGGACTAAGGTTATATTAATTAAATAATTTATCCTTTAGAAGAATGGGACAATAAGAAAATTAATTAAATAAAAATTTAATTAATTTAGAAGAATAATGAAATAATTGATTAAATAATTAAATATGGGATGACAAGGGAAATTAATTAAAATTTAGAATTTTAATTGTTTTATAATGTTAAGTCAAATTTGGGGTGTCTACAATAGTATCTATTTGCATGTGCCATGTGTCTTATTGTGTTCCTGCCACAATTTAATGTATTGTACTTGTATCCATCTTTAGGCTTGTAATTGATCAAGGTTGGGCTTCTATAAAAAAAATAATAATAATAACATAATGTTTGTGCATTAAGCCCCATTTAGCATAGCCTTTGCTATAATACATAATTTCTTACATTGATTTTTAGAAAAAAAAAAACAAAAAAACAAAAGAAATGCCACTAAGATTTGATAAGATGATAACATTAACAACTCAAACTCGTCCACTCATGGGTAACAATAAGGCAAGGGAAATAGCAACTGTTATCAAGGTATGCTAGGACATGACAACTATATTTACTATTTTAGAGTTTTAATGTACATACAACAAGTTCTTCACATATAAATACAACTATAGAACACCTCTTGATGTAATAACTTATAAAATAAATTTAATCATTTTTATTATACTATTTTATAATAATTTAAAATTCAAAATTAACATATTAATATAGATATTTAAATAAAAATAAATTTATAATCATCATAATAGATGTATATTTTTAATTAATACAAATATTATTTATCTAATTTTATTTGAAAATGTCTTTTAATTAATACTTGTTTCTAAAAAGAAATAATACAAGTTATATAAAGTGGTCTGATGACCTTTATTATGTGGCACATCCATGTCTCATAAAATTATTCACATCCTGCAATAAATCAATCAAGTTCAAAAAATTAAAATGTCTCATCAAATAATTCACATGATCCTAAATCAAGTTCAAAAACTTAAAAAATCTTGACTTTTTTTGTGTATATATAGGCTAGATTTATGTACATTAATTGGGAGTATGAGGTCCCAAATTTGAATATGCCTTCTCATTTCACAAAATTATTTGTTGCATATAAATATATTATTTTAAAATATACTTATACAATTAGTTTTGAGGTATATTGAATATGTTATTTTTAGCCAATAAAGCTATATATTATGTGAGCTTTCCAGCTGAAACAAGTCTCACACTGACAAACAACAATTTTTTCTTGGAAAACAGTATAAACTACCAAAATTTCTCAAACAAATTTGAACGACATATCTCATCAGATTTTTGTTCTCACATTTAATATGCAGATCTCATCGAATTTTGTCACAAGCCAGCCCTAATTCCCTGATATTTTCAGATCCACTTTTTGTTAAAAGATTGAAGCAACAGCTGTAGGGAGATTTTTATAAAAAAGTTATGCTATGGTGGGGCTGCTTAAATTTTTCCTCTCATCGACATCATTGTCAGACGAATCAATTTGTGCAGAATCTTGAGGTAAGTCATCTACCTCACACC
>VDFB02279414.1:68187-90810 GCA_007258455.2 Sequoia sempervirens
GACTTTGTAATATGTGTTGCAACACTATAATGGGTGTCTAAAACCATCAAGATTTTTTCTAGTGTTTTGGAGAACATTTGAGTTATTGGGAAAAAACTGAGTTTCCACTACTATTGGGGTTCAAAGGGTGAAAGTGTGAAATCATGCTTCTATTCATTGTCAAGCTTTGAGGGTTGTTTAGATTGTTCAAATAGGTCATTTTAATCTTTTAGATGCCTCTTAATGGCAAGTGGATAGATTAATTTAATTGAGTCTCCCAGGTCTGCATCAGATATGCCCTAGACACTAATTTTTGAGTGATTAACAGATATATGCCCCCTCAAGAGATAAATCAATGATTTTTGAATTTTTAATATTTTTTGATTTTTTATGATTTTATGATGATTTGATGATATTCCAATATTGAAGCAATTTATCTCCTGAAAAATGATGTGAAACTTCCTTTGTGATGAATTAATTGATTAAACCCCTTTTGGAAAAATAAAATAAATGAACCCCACAAAAATCCCACTTAATTAGCCTTTAAAAGTTCAAAAAGGTGATTTTGAAGTGCATTTTCAATTTGAAGATTTGAGAGTGATTGAGCAACTTAGCAAATTTTGAGCAAGATGGTGATTCCCTACCACACACACTAATTTAAGCACATGCAATTCCACAACCGGCCAAAAGTGTATGGACCTCTGTACGTACTCTGATAAAATCCCTCGTGATTTGTGCAATTTAATTTTCCCTCTGTTTTTCTTGTTTGAATTCATTTTTTAGAATTTTGGCACATTCAATGCCCGATGTAGCACATAGATAGTTTGTTTTAGCACATACAAATAATTAGCGCATAGGTTAGCTTTTTTAGCGCATTGACATAAGATTGTAGTGCATATGCACTTCTAGTGCATCAAATAGATTATGTGGCACATAGACATAGGATTATAGCATATAGGTTGATGTAGTGCATCCAAGACATAGAATAGTGCATTTGATAGATAAAGTAGTGTATTTTATTTTCTAGCACATTGATGATAGATTATCTTATTGATGACATGAAATGACACATCCACCATATTAGTGCATTGAATGATTGTTTTAGCGCATTGGTAGAATTTTATAGCACATCCACCTTTTTAGCACATAGAATCACTGTTTTAGTGCATCCAAATAAGAAAGATTAGATTTTCATTAAACTCGTTGATTTTGATGTTCTTCGATCATGTCACCCTTTGATTTGATTTTGATTGATTACCTTGATAGATTAGATGATGATTAACCTAATGATAGACAAGGTTTGGTGATTGATTGATGATAATTGACCTCATTACAGGTGAGGAACAATTATAGTTTAGTTGATTGATTGACCTCATGATAGGAAAGGTGCAATAATAAATTGATTGATAAGCCTCATGATAGGTGAGGTTCATAATAGATTGATTGATAAACCTCATGATAGGTGAGGTTGAATGGTAAATTGATGCTCATGAGATTTGATATGAGTCTCACCAGAGCCAATTAGATTGATAAGCTAATTGATTTTGATTGATTGACAAGATTATTGATTTGTGACTTTTTGTGATGATAGGATCCTTTGGTGAATCTATAGATTTGTGAGCATTTTCTTAGGACATTTGATTTGATACCCCAGCTGGTGCAACCTGAGACAACTTTTATTACATGATGTGATTTGTCACCTTTACTAGATATGCCCTAGATTAAGATTAACAAGGGTCTCTTGACAACATTAGTGGAGAGGTGGCATAGTGAGCATAACACCTTTCACCTTCCTATTGACAAGATGACAGTGACCCTGGAGGATGTGTACCACATTTTGAGGATACTTGTTGTCGAAGAGCTTGTATTGTATGATTCCACTGAGCAGTGTAGAACTAATGCTTTGTGTGGAGTTTTCAAGGATGACATGATATGTGGTTGCAAGTTAAGCTAGAGAGAGATGGTTGACACATAGCTGACCTGCCATCTGTGCTTACTAGATTACATAGAAAGTTCTTATGTGTGTGTGTTCAGGCATTTGTAGGTCAAAGGGACTATCGGTTAAGATGGGATCATATCTTGGAGCAAATATGATTTTCACAGTGTACCAAATATGATTGGGGGATTTGTTGCATGCTTTCCTATTTATATCATGATTTACATTAGGTGGTGTGTATCTTAGAGACCGCAGTTTGTTAGTAGTCACCTTATTCACGGTATGGGCATGAGACATAAAGCCATCATGCGTCCCATTGTAGATAGATGATAGCATGCCATTGGGGAGGCTTATGTTCATGGCTACGCCAGGTCAATTGTCTAAATAGGATGGGGAAAACTACAAGTCACGGAGGATATTGGATGACCTTGGAGGTATTGGATGACCTTGAGGCGGGTTGTATGGATGCCCCATATTGGTTTACAGCGAGCAATGGGCGGTATGATATGGAGATGTCGTATGTGTGCCGCCCGATGTGCCTAATTGGAGAACTTCGCTTTGTTATAGATAGATTCCCTCGAGGAGGATGATGCAAACATATATGGCTACTACGAAGGGCATGCCTTAGGGTGACTTACTATACACGAAATGACAAATGGATGCTGCTATAGGTAGGACCTCTATTATATGATATAATAATTATGAGGTACATGAGTCTGATTGATTATTTAGGTTATCATCCATAGGTAGATTTGAGGTTCAATATATAAGGAGCATGCACAGTATCTCTTTTTGTCATTCCCACATATCTCCATCCCATATGAGCTGATGCCACTATTAGATGAGGAGAAGAGGGCAGTCATACACAGTCGTAGGCAGAGGAGAGATAGAGGAGCTGAGGAGGAGGTAGTGATGGATGAGAGTAGTGATGATGATGGAGATGATGGAGATGGATATGGTGGAGATGGTGGAGGCGGCGAGAAGTTGATGATGGGGGTGATGGAAACCCGATTGTGGTGGGGATGGTAGACATCCAAGATTGAACCTCTTAGTACCTCTCGAAAGAGTGACCATTAGTAGTTAATAACAATAGCATGTATGAATTGGATTGCCCTCACGGTGAAGACATAGATAAACTACATTACGGGTACAGGTATAGACACTATAGAGTTCAACTAGCATGGGGTACATGCATTCTGAACCTGAGACCTAGGCCCATGCTTAGTAACAAGCTCAAACACAAGCATAGATTGTCACTCTTATGACTGAGAGGGATACCTTGAGGTAGTAGGTTGAGTAGGCAGAGGGAATGTTAGAGAGGATGTAGAGAGTAGCAAAGGGAACCTCCACAACTAACATGCTTAGAGAGGTTATGCATGTGGGTCAAGAGGAAGAGTACTATAAAGGTAGATACCATGATTTAGTGCCTCCAGAACAAGGAGTGATCTATGTGTAGTATGTAAGTTCGTACACACTCTGGGACCACCAGTGGGAGGAGTGACACAGCCTCCACCACACAGAGATCTAGGTGCAGGACCATCAGGAGGTGGTACAATGCTGACAGGGCCGATAGGGGTAACATCATCTGGGGCCAGTAACACATGATCATTGATATATTTTGAGACATTTGATGATGTATACCTCGATTTTGACTCATTTCCATTTTTCCATTGTATCTCTTGAAATTTATTTAGACATCTTTGTATACTTGACATTATGATTTTGAGATTTATATGATATGCAATAGATTTTTGATCTATATGCATTCTATATGATTTCATGATGGATGCCTATGATAATGCATTTGATTTCTATATTTTATGTCATGTGATTCTGATATGATGATGTTATGATTATGCGCTAATGAAATTATGATGTATGGATGCAATGATGATTTGATGTTGTGGATGATGTATATATGATATGCCCTGATGTTATATGAGATGATACATGGATGATGATTTTATATGTGTTATGAATGATGTGAATGTAATATGAAATGGATTTATGATGATGCAAATGATATGTAATGCAATTAATTTTTTACAGTTTTTGATGCAAATATGTATGATCTAATGCATGAATAAATGTATAATATGATAATGTCAATGATAATGCCACTATATGGATGATTTGTTTTTTTTATATATTTTTTGATACAAATATATGATCGAATGTATGAAGGGATTAATAATATGATAATGCAAAGATATGAGTTATGTAGATGATTATGCAACTACATGAGAATGATAATGTTTTTGTTAATTTCAAGTATACTTAGTCCATTAAATGATAGAGATAACATTGTTTTGAAATCTTTGCCATCCTTAGAACAATCTACTTTGTAGATGGAAAGTTAATATGAATCCAATCTAATTTAAGCATGCAAAACTAAATATGTGAAAGTTGTAGTCTTAACAATCAATTTTTCGTGCTTTTATCATCATTGAGCCTTAAAATTGTTGAAAGTGAGTACAAGCATTGATGGTATAATTGAGACCATGATGACCTAAGTACTTCTTTCATGATTTTTGGCATTGCAAGTTAACACAAGAATCTAGGTATAATTAAACTAAGATGGCCTGAGCATTTCTTGCGTAAAACATACAAGAATCAATAATTTTCGTATGCAAATTATAAATGTCATCAGTGATACTTTGTATAGCACGTCTTGCAACAATTCACATAGTAATAATGATCAACTCACAAACAACAGATAAAGAAAAATCATACTCCTTCCTTGCTTCTCTAGTTCAATACATCATCGAGTTGCTCCAAAGATATGGTAACAAAAATCAAAATACAGCGTTTGAACATTCAAGCTAAAGCAATAAAATCATGATTCAAAAGAATATCATCCATTTAGATTTATTTTGATTGATTGATTTAGTTGTTTGATTTGGATGTTTTGATCTTCTATTAATTTTTGATTTTTTATTCAATGTTGAGTTTTCCTATGATAATTATGTTTGCTATGTTTTTCCAAACTATTGTTTGTCCATTTTTTTAAGCCCAATTTTTTATTGCCCCTAGTGAGTTCAGGTTTTTCCCCCAAGCTAGGATGAGGCCTATACAATGCCAAGATATGTATGTAAGTTCTCAATGATAAGAAAAATAATGGCAAAAAGCAAACGGTCAAGACATGCTCAAATAGATGGAAGACTAGTTTACTAAATAGTGCTATTGCAGGAGTTTCCTTTCACTTGGTTTTGTGCATGATTCTGATTTTTAATTACTTGTATTTTCCTCTTTTTCTATTTTTTTAATATTTTCTTGATATTTTAATTTTTTTGTTGTCACCAAGACACCTGTTTGCCAGGATTTCATCAGAGCGACCATTTTTTCAGGACTTTTTTTTTTTTTTTTTGTATTTTTACAGAACTTTTTCCATACACTGGATAATTCAAGTATAGAAATTTCTGAGATGGATAATATTGATAGGTTCATCAAACAAATCCCCTTCTGGTGTAGATAGTTGATAAGCTCTTGATCCATAGACTGATATGATGACAAAGGGACCTAACCAGTTGGGTTCAAACTTCCCCTTCTTCTTGCAATCCTATTGATTGCGAGGGTTTTCCTTTAAGACCAAGTCACCATCTTGAAAGGCTCTTGGTTTGACTTTGTGATTGTAACTTCTAGACATCCTCTATTGATATGCTTTCAAATGGTCCACATCTTGTTGACGACGTTCATCTAAAAATTCTAGCTCTTGAAGTCTAGACACTCTATAATCCTCATTTGAAATGATCACCTTTAGGGACACATGGAGTGATGGTATCTCAATCTTAATAGGTAGAATTCCCTTTGATCCATATACCAAAGCATATGGTGTAGCTCCTATAGGTGTTCTGATGCTGGTTCAGTATGCCCACAAAGAAGGATTCAATTGAATGTGTCAATCACATCTAGCATCGTTTACCATTTTCTTTAATATTTTTAGAATAGTTTTGTTTGATACCTTTTCCAAGTCATTTCCCTATGGATAGTATGGTGTTGAGAAGTGATGTTGGATATGGAATCTCTCACACAGTTCCTAGCAATCCTGATCCTTAAAGGTCTACCATTGTCAGTGATAATGGACTGAGGAATGCCATACTGAAAAATAAGGTAATTTAAGATAAAGGATGAAATTTGTTTTCCTCTGATAGTCACTAAAGACACAACTCCAATCCACTTTCTAAAGTACATCGTGGTTGTAATGATAAACTTTTGTCCATTGGATGAAGAAGGGTGAATTTTACCTACCAGATCCGGTCCCCATTGACAAAAAGGCCATGTTGAAACAAAGGGTTGTAGCTCTTGTGCTAGTGTGTGTATAAGGTTCCCATGAATCTGAAATTTTTGAAATTTCTTAACATACTAAAAAGACACCTCCATATTTGGCCAGTAATACCCCAAACGAAGGAGTTTCTTCACTAGAGTTAGACTACTTGAGTGAGTTCCACAAATACCTTCATGAATCTCATGTAAAGTTTTCTTAGATTCATTACGTTCTAGACACTTTAGGAGAATACAATCAAGACCTCAATGGTAAATTATATCAGCAATCAAGGTATGTCATGCAGCTTGGCAAATGAAGTTTCATTTTTTTATTGCGGGAAAGGTCAAGTGGGAGAGTATTGTCTTTTAGGTAAGCATAGATTTTCCCATAGATGGAGGTTTCAAGGTCAATGATATGGCATATCACTTGGGATTCAAGATTATTGTAGGTAGGATTAGACACTTGTTCTACCATAAACTCATAACATCTTCGCTTTTCTGATATTTGCAAGAGAGAAGCAATTGTCGCCATTGCATTGTAAGCTTTGTTTTCTGCTCTGGGAATCTATTTGAAATTTATTTCAATAAACTACTTTTTGAAATCATCTAACATTTTTTTATATGGCAGCAACTTATCATCCTTCATCTGATAATCATCATTTACCTGATTTATGACCAGTTGTGAGTCTCCATAGACTTGCAGCCCTGTGATCTTCCATTCAACCACTACTTTGATCCCAATGATTAATGCCTCATACTCAACTATGTTATTCGTGCAAGGAAACATGAGTCTATATGATTTAGGAATGGTATGCCCCTAAGGTGTGATAAATAATATTCCAGCTCCTAACCCATGTTGTGTGTAGGATCCATCAAAATATAGCATCCATTGTTGTTTTGTCATAGTAAGGACATCAACATGAGGACACTCAATATGCATTGCGTGATTATCTTGTAGAGGTGGTTTAGCTAACTGATCAACTATCACCTATCCCTTCATGGCTCTTTGATCTACATACTGTATATTAAACTTGCTCAAAATCATGACCCATTTGGCTAATCTCACTATTAAGGCAGCTTTGCTGAGTAAATACTTTAGCAGATCAATTTTAGATATGCATTTAACTATGTGAGTTAGCATGTAATGGTGTAGTTGTTGAGTAGAAAATAATACTTCCAAGAAAGCTTTCTTGATGAAGGTGTAATTGATCTCATAACCATTCAAATTTCTAGTGATATAATATATAGGCCGTTCTTTTCCTTCAGGATCTTCCTATGCTAATATAGCACCCAAAGAAATTTTTAGTTGTGGCTACATAAATTAATAATGGCTTTCCTTATGTTGATGGTACCAGTATGGGAAGAGACATAAGATATTTTTTTAGCTTATTGAAATAAGTTTTGCATTTCTCATCCCATTTGAAAGAGATATTCCTATGTAATAAGTGATTGAACGGATGACTCTTGTCTGCTAGTTGAGAGATGAATCTGTGAATAGACTAAATCCTTCATTGTAGAGATCATAGCTAACTAATATTCTTTTGTGGCAACATCTTCATGATGGCCTTGACCTTGGAGGGATCCACTTCAATACTTTTCTTTGAAACTATGTACCTTAGAAGCTTAGTTGAGGTCACACCAAACACACATTTCTTAGGATTTAACTTGACATTGAATTTTTCTAGCCGAGTGAAGATTTTGTCTAGGATCTCAAGGTGTCCTTTGGTATATGATTTTTCCAATAGGTCATCCACATAATCCTCCATAAAAGTATGCATCATGTCGTGGAAGATAGTAGTCATTGCTCTCTTATATGTAACCCCTATGTTCTTCAACCCAAAAGGCATAATGTTCCAGCAAAAATTTCCCCATGGACATGTTAACATTGTTTTCTCCTAATCCTTTGGTGCTATCTTGATTTGATTATAACCTGAAAATTTGTCCATCAGTGATAGCATGGCATGTCCTGCTGTCAAGTCTACAATTATGTCAATGTTAGGCAATGGAAAATCATCCTTTGGACATGCCTTGTTGAGATCCCTGAAGTCGATACATATCATGATGCTATTATTTGGCTTAAAAATAGGTACAATATTAGAGATCCATTCTACATAATCAATAGATTGAATGAATCTTGCATCTAGCAATTTCTTGAGCTTTGTCTTCACCAACAATGCAATAATGTAGGTGCATTTTCTTAATTTTTGCTTGACAGGTTTCACTCTAGTTGGTAAAGATAGATGATGCATTAGAAGATCTGGGTCGAGGCCTGACATATCAAAGTAAGACTAAACAAATTTTATTTGGCATTCTTCAAAGAACTTAGTGAACTCATGATTTTCTTGTTCAATCATAAATGTTGTCAGATGCAATGTCTTCACTTTTTCTACTATGTCAATGTTGACAGATTGAGTTGGATCAACCAACACTAATGATCTCTTGTGATAATGTTCAGGAAGAGTGTCAAATCCCCCATCCTTCAGTGCCTCGAAGAGGTTTTCACTGTTAGATGTGCTCTTTATTTTTAATTTTTTGAGATCTAACACTGCTATTAAATGGTTTTCACCATTAGATCTATTTTTCACATTTTTAATTTTGTAGCTAGGAGATTTGACACCCTCCTGATTCAAAGTTTTGCTATGATTTTTGTGGTTAGAAATTGTGTCAGGATTGTCAAAACAAAGATAGTTAACAATGGCATTGTCATTCACAAAGATAGGGACATTAGATGGCTCACTTTGATCCTAGTCAATAAGCTCAAGGTGTAGTAGAGGTAGAGAGTCATTAGTTTTGTTTAGGTCAACAACAATGAGGGTCCAGATAGCAATGTGATCATTGTGTTTGATAGCGATGTCAAGGTCTATGATATTACTCTCTTCCAGATCATCTAGTTTGCTTGAAGTATTTCCATCCTCACTCAAGTCATTGATATTCTATGATCCAAACACAAGAGGTCTAGTCCATGAGCTTTGTCCCTCCTCGCGTGTTGGAGCATACCTTTGTATTACATCAATATTTTTATCATGGTATGATTCCTCAGACAATGAATCCCACTCATACTCATTAGAGTTTGTCTCATAACTTGCCTATATCCATAGGATTCTTTCACATATTTTCTCTTTTTTTTCTTCTTTAGTTTCTCTTGTATATCCTCATCCAATCTTTTCCTTTGCATGAAGTTGAAGAGGTTGGATTGGTTCTATGATTCCTTCTTCCCTTTTTCCAATGGGACCTTGTCCTTCATACCCCATTTTCTCTAGGATTGTCTTTCCTTTTCCATACTGATTTCTTGTATATTAGGGGTTGTTGATGTAGATGCTTCCTCATCTTTGTATAGCCAATTTAGGACAACCTTGTCTTCTAATCCGTCCACTAAATTTCCAGCCTTTACAAATATGCCATCAAAAATTGTGGTAGGTTGTGATAGTTGTTTTTTTTTATATTGATGGTTGCCCATAAGTTCTCGAAGAAGGTAACAATTGTGAAAGGTACAAATATTGTTGAATGGAATACTCTCCCATGCCTTTGTTTGTTAACTAGATCTTTTCTTTGAATTGCTTTGATAAAGATTTTTCATTGTTTGAGGTAGTAGAATCAGCAATACCTTTGTCTTTTGATTGGTCCTTCTTCTCAATCCATTTTGAAACAACATTCAATTGGCTTTTGTTGTTTGAGAAATTTGAAGTGTTAGCTTCGCTTTTGTGAGGTACAAAAGTGTCTTGAGCTGCTTTAAGCATGTTACATTGTTGGGGATTGTTTGAATCCATTGAGATGATTATTTCTTGTCCATTAACTGGGAATTTTAAGCATTGGTGATATGTGGATGGTACTACTTGCATCTCATGAATCCATGGACGTCCCAAAAGTATAATATAGGTCAACTCTTTATCCAACACTTGGTAGACTATGTCTTTCACAATTGGTCCTACTTGGATAGGTAAGACAATCAATCCTTTGGAAGATCTCTCTTCATCATCATATGCTTTTATTATGATTTTCCTTCTTGCATCAATAGCATTTTCAGAATATCTGAGTGCACAGATAAGTTTCAAAGTACAAATATTCAAACTAGCCCCACCATCTATAAGAACACGCTTGACTCAGTGTTTGTGGATGAGAACCTCAATGTGGAGGGAAGTATTGTGTGGATGGTTTAGCGATACATCATCATGTTTGGAAAATGATAAGTAGTGAGGAGTGGCTAAGTGTCCCACCATAGCTTGGAATTGGTCAACTTCCAAATTATTGGGTACTGTTGTGGCAATAAGAGCTTTTTCTAAGATCTCCTTATGAGCTAGTGATATTTTTAAGAGTTCTAAGATGGATATTTGCACTGGTATCTTCTTCAATTGATCGACAATGTTATACTAAATTGATGGGGCAATGGGCATGTTGGATGTAGCTCCTTTTAGTATTACTTTAGCTTATCCCTTTGTTGTTGCATTGATCAGTTGATACTCTTGTTTCTCCCTAATTTTGATAACATTAATCTAATTTTCATTTGCAGCATTTTTCATGATTACATTTAGTGATGTGATTTGATTTGATTGTGTTAATTTCGATGACATGAAGTTGATTTTCAAATGTAGCAATGTTTATTATTTGATGATCAGTTGTAATGATGTCATGATTGTTATTAATTTTTGCGTTATGAGTTTGATAATTAGCTACAACCATGCCATTATTTTTATTTCCAGCAGCAACAAGATCATGTTCATCATTGATTTGAGCATTATTAGTGTGATATTCAACCATATAAATATGAAGAATCGTGGTATCATAAACATAATTCACATTTTTTACTTTACCATTTGCAAAAGATGATTATCCCTTTTCGTAATTTGGTAGAGGATTCTTGAAAGATCCATGATCATTGTTTGTTTTTGGTCCTTCAATGAATATCTTCTTGTTATAAATTAGATCTTGGATCAAATGTTTCAATTACAAGCAGTCGTTTGTTTTATGGCCTTTGTTTTTATGATAGTCATAGTTATGTGCGTCATTCCACCAAAATGGTTTAACTTGTGGATCCCAATTACGTGGTTCTTGTAATGTTACAAGTTTGGCTTCAATAAGTTCCTTTAATGTTGATTCCAATGATTGTCCCAAAGGCGTGAATTTCCTCTGATTTTATGGCTTTTGGAAAGGTAGTGATTTAGATCCAACATTGTTCAAATTTCTATTTTGATTAGCATTTGGATTATTGCTTTGGTTGTTTCTTTGGTTTTTCTTAGTGGCAGTTGCTATTAAATTGAATATTGATTTCGTGTTTTGCATTTCAGCCACATCATTGTTTCCAACATTTCTATATTTTTTCCAAAACTTGGGTTTATCGTTGTTGTTGTTGTGTTTTGAGAAATTTGCATTGTTCGACCCTTCATTGTATATTTTTAGGACTCCTCTTTTGACTAAAGTTTCTTCTATCTTGAGACCATTTTCAATCATTTTCTCGAATGTAGGTGGACATTGTAGTTCAAGCCTATAACTCATTTCATCATTTAAATTGTCAATGAAAAGTTCCATATTTTCCTTTTTCAGGTATGGAACGAGGATATCTTGCAAACATCCTTCTCCATCTTTGTAAAAATGAGAATGATGCGCCAAAATGTTCCTCTGATGTACTAAATTATGAGTTAATGTGCTATTAAATAGATTGGATGCACTATAACAATCCTCAAATGTGGTAATCTGGGAAGTATTCAATTATTGACAGTCTGTTCATTTGTTCTAGTTTTAATCAGTGAATTGTTTGTCTTTAGGGTATAAACTTTTGATTAATGACCTTGTATCTAATTTGTTTGTTTATGGATTATGAAAATTGATTGCTTTTATTTGATGATTCTTTTGAAAGTGATTTACTCACATAAGCAGTTTGTAAAAAGTTGTGCATAGAAGTTAGGGTTGTTTAGGGGCTTTCCTCATTCAAACCCCTATTTCAATGTTCCCACCTCCATGTAAAACATCCCACCTCCATGGACAACCAAATAGATAGAGAGGAATAATAAGAAGAAATTAAACAAATGCAAGATTGATAAAAGAAAACCCCGCTCAAGGAGGAGAACCTGTATCACGAAATAGAGATGCAATAGATAAGGGATGTGATAAATCCCAATGTGCTCAAAAATACAAGGCACAAGATAGATATCACCTACAAGGCTTGAGGAAGCCAAAGAGAGAGATAGAGTTGCGAGAATTGAGAGAGTTGCAAAGACTATTGCCAAGAGAGCTTGAAAGCACTGTAAAAAGTTGTAGAGAGTTGACCAAGCTTGAGAGAGTGAGGAAAGAGGGAGAGAGTGTCCAAGAGAGAAGACAAGAAGCTATAAGACCAAATGAATTGAAAATATAGCATTTAAAGAGAGAATGGCAGAGAAAAGAAAGTTCTCGAGCTGTTACAAGGTGTCCCAAGCCATTACCATGACAAAAGTAGCTAACAAGTGACAATAGGAACTTAGAAATAGTTTTTTGTACATCAAAATATCATGGGATGCTAGTGTGGTGTGTAGACGTCTACACAGTGAGCTAATGTCCAGACAAATCATGCTACAAAGCAACGAGAAAAAGAAAAACACAAGGTTTGATGCAAAGTTGATGCGCGAAGGTAGCTGCTAAAAAGGGGTCTCGAGCATCCTAAGAAGGGAAAAAAATTGATGCAAGGGCTAAAATGAGCCTACATAAATGCTAAGGGAGTGGACACTAAAGCGGATGCAAAAATATATATGAAATTACAAGGGGTGCAATTTTACAAAATTACAATATGATATATTCATAAAAAAATTAAACTATTAATATTATAAGACACAAATAGATATATAAATAGATATAATTTTTTTAAATATAACTGTTTTTACTATTTTATTTTCTTAATAACAAATTTTGATCCAAATTTTTAGTCAATAAAATTGACAATAGTTTATTTTGAAACTATTTTTATTTATAAAATATACATCTCTACTTTAAAAAAGACAAAAATTTCTTGAATAGAACTTCTAATATATTATCAAACACAACTATTAATAATGAATAAAATAAAAAATATTTTGATGAGAGTAAGTGATCTAAACTCCACAACTATATTTAATACGTAGCATTGTAGCTTATTTCTCTTCATCACCTACCTAGTTTTTTAATCATTTATAAGAAAAGTCAATGGAAGAGAGTGGAAATAACAACTTTGGGTACAGGAACTTCTCCCCACTCGACATGTACCTTAGTCATTCAGTCACACCTTATCGACATTGCCTCAATTGTTCATCACAAATTATATGCCCAACACTCCAAACTTTAATAATCCTTCCCACTATTGGGAAAATGTGTCTCAACCTTGCAATTATATAAAGGTTATTGTTGATAGGATATATATATATATATATCCTAGTTAGACTGATAGGTGTAATATACAATGGGAGCATGGGGTGGCATTGAGGAGAAAAATGTGAGCATGTTAACTTTTTTAGAAAACTCCTAAAATGGTTGACATACATTAAATAATGATCTATTGTAAATCTAGATCATTTGTTATTAGGTTTTAGATCTAATGGAAAATATTTAAATGTTGGCCTATCTTTCCCTAGAATGTAACCCTATTTTATGAGGGTGTTGCATTATGGTTGGGGGTAGACGGTGATGTATTCTGAGAATCTGATAGCGGTTGTGTTTTCTCTTGATCTCTGGTGGTGATACTCCTCTGGACAGCTTTCTCTGCAAGTATATTGTAATCTTTGTGATTTTTGAATAATTTATTGGGTGGCTTTTGGAGTGTGAGTTTTTTCTCCCGAAAGGGTTTTCTCCATGTAAATCACTGTTTCATGGTATGCATGATATTTATATTATTACCTTAACTATTAAAGATCTATAAAAAGAGTTTTGCATTATTCTCCTCTCAAGATTAGTGTAGGAAGTTGTTTTGCTATTAGCTTCCTTCAAGTGGTATTAGAGCGATGCCTTTCGTTTGATTGTGGGTTGTTAGGTTTTTTAACTAATCTAGATTTGGGTAAGGAGCTTGTGTAGAAGATACTTTGTGATCTCATTTTAGGAATTTTTAGATGGCAAGTTCATCAAGGAGAATAGAGGTGGAGAATTTTTTTGGAAATAATTTTGAAATGTGGAAGCTTACGATGGAGGATCTATTGATAGATCAAGATCTATGGGATGTTGTTGATATGTCTCTCAATTCTATCTATTAATAGTGTTATAAATCAAGATAATCAGATCTGTCTGGCTTTAATCAATCTTCATGAAGAGACCTCTGCATAGAAACTATGGAAGAAGCTTGGTGAGATTATCGACCAAATGTTAGAGACAAAGATATTCTTCTTGAGGAAAGTTGTATTCCCTTGAGAATAAAGAAGGGTGGAAAAATTGAGGATACAGGAAGTATTCAATATGTTGGTGACTCGATTGGCATTAGTTGGTGTTAAAATGGATGAGGAGGAATATGGAAATCTTGCTTTGTTGTGCTTTGATTCATGGTATTCTCTTGTTATGGCTATTGGAGTACTTTTGTTATATTGAAGATTGAAGATGTGGTGGGTTATTTCTTTCTGAAAGGATGAAGAGGAAGGTATCAATCACTACCAAGGAGGCCCTAAATGTTTATGGATGACCTAAGGAAAAAGGAAGGAAAAATGAGAAGCATGACAAATCCAAGTCTAGGGGAGATCTAAATCTCTTGGAAAGTCTATTTAGTTATTTGTTGGAACTGCAGTAAGCCTAGACATGTTTTTATGGATTGAAAAAGAGAAAAGAAGAAGAAAAAGAAGAAATTTGATTCTAATTCTAAGTCTGAGAAGGAAGATGGCAACACATTCATTGTAGCTTTGGAAACTCATGCAGGAAATGATGCATGGTTAATTGACTTAGGTGCATCTTTCCATATGAAATAAAATATAGATTGGTTTCTAAATATTAATAATTTGATGGAGGTAAAGTGTACTTGCGTGATGATTCTCATTTAGACATTGTTGGTCATGGTAAAGTTAAAATAAATTTTCTTGGTGGTAGAATAAAAAGGATTAATGGTGTGTTGCATATCCCTAGATTAGCACAAAATTTGTTATCTATGAGCAAACTAATAGATATGGGTTTGCAGGTAGTATTTTCTCATTCAGGATGCAAGATGGTTAGAGGTGCTATAGTGATTGATATAGGTGTCAAATATGGAATATTGTATAAGATGGATGCATGCATTATTGTTGATACAATAGTACTTCTATGAAAAGCAAGTATGTGGAAGAAGTGAGGTCTCTCCTTTTAGCGAATGGTCATGGATTTGGAATTTTGAGATTCCTTTCTTCCTAATTCAAAATTCTGCAAAGAAAAGAAATATGTTGGCACTAGAGACTGTACATTGGATAAAGGTCTAAGGACCTTGAAAAATGAAAACCTTGTTGAAATTCTATCTAATTGTAATCTTGAATTTAATTTTTGTGAGTATTGCATTTATGGAAAATAAAACTGCATTTAGTTTTACTCGAGTTTTCATGAATCTTGTGGTGTATTGGATCTTATTCATTTTGATGTGTTTGGTCCTATAAATATTCCTTTGATTGGTAAATCAACATATTATGTTTCATTTATTGATGATTATAGGAGGACATGAGTATATTTTCTAAAGAGTAAAACTAAAGTTTTAAGTCGGTTTCAAAAATTTAAGCAATGGTTGGATTATGAGCTAGAAAAGATTTTTGGGGTGATAATGGCCGTTGATTTTTCTCAAGCGATTTTGATAAATTTTGTAAAGATTCTTAGTATTCATGGGCGGGGTAAACTCACCCATTAAGATATCACATTTCCACAATCCATATTGATTATTGCTAGATGACTTGGTTTGATTGTGTAAAGAGTTTTTCATCGTCAAATCCGGAAGTTCTAACAATAAGACAACTTCTGTATTCTCACAATAAAGATGGACTTATAAGAAAGAATGAGCAGGACGTTGATGGAAGATTGAGGAGTATGTTGAGTGGTGCTAGTCTAGAACCAAAGGTTTTAGGATTGTCATTACAACATTACCTAATTAATAGGTCTCCACCATTTAGCTCCTTGTTGTTGGGCACTATAGAGGCATGGTTGGGTCACAAGCCTTCGTTAAGACATCTCAGATTTTTGGTTGTGAGGCATATACACATGTTCCGAAGGAGAAGCAAACAAAGTTGGAGAAAAAGGAACTTGTGAAATGTATCTTCATGAGATACATTTATGGTGTGAAAGGATACAATCTTTGGGATCCTATTGTACAAAAGGTAATATATAGTAGAAGTGTTATTTTTAGAGAAACTAAGCCTTCTTCTGTTACATTGTAGCTTTACTTAACAAATTAAAACAAGAAGATGTAGTTCGATTACAACACATACTAGAAAGGATTGAATCAAGGCCGGAGACACAAAAGTTAAAGAGCTCCTTCAGCTCTAGATCTTTGCAGGAAGACCTCCAACTCAACTTGTTTGTAGGTCTACAAGGCATAGACAACCACCTAAAAGGTATTCACCTAATGATTGGAGATATATTTTTTCTTGAATACTAACATGGATGAACCCATATTTGTAGAAGAGGCACTAGGTATGAATGATGGAAAATCCTAGAAGATTGTTATGGATGAAGAAATGACATCTTTGAAAAAGAATGATACTTGGGATCTTGTACCATCACCTGAAGGATGAAAACCTATTGGTTGCAAATGGGTGTTCAAGAAAAAGGTTGGTTTAGATGGAGGTATTGAGAAGTACAAAGCAAGGTTGGTTGCAAAAGGTTACTCTCATGTTGAGGATGTTGATCTTATGGTGAGATATTTTCTCCTATTGCAAAAATGACATCCATTAGATGTTTGCTTTCTATTTCTACTGCTTATGATTTAGAGGTTGAGAAAATGAATGTAAAAACTACATTCCTTCATGGTGATTTGGAGGAGGATATTTATATGACATAGCCAGAGCACTATGTAGTGAAAGGTAAAAGTAAGTTGGTTTGCAAATTGAAGAAATATTTGTATGGCTTAAAACAAAGTCCTGGGATGTGGTACCATAAATTTGATACATATGTGTTAAGTTTGGGTTTTGAGTTTTCTAGATCAGATCATTGTGTTTATTATAAAATTGATGGTGATTGTTTCCTATTTATTACATTATATGTTGATTATATGTTATTTATTGTCAAAGGGAAAGGTATGATTTCAGAATTGAAATCTCAAATTGCTGCTAAAGTTGAAATGAAAGATCTTGGTGTAGCTAGATACATTTTAGGGATGGAAATTTAAAGAGATAGAGTGAACAAAAAGCTATGGATTGGCCAAAGTAAGTAAGTCAACTCAATTTTATAGAGGTTTGATTGAAGACTACATAGGTTGTAAGAGGTGTGAATTGGCTTGTCCAACAGATTTCTTAAGTGTACATGTTTATTTATGGCATGAAACAACACACAGTATGGTCTAGCTTACTAATCCATAAAAAAAAAATAGTTAGATCCATACCATACATATTTTTCATTCTCCTTTTCTTCTTTCACTGATTAAAACCCATACTTGACCCAAAATTGAAAGAATGGGTTTTGATATCGAAAGTCTCTTTTCTCTTCATTATGAGTAATTTACCATGCAAGACTATATCTACCATTGTGTGTTCCTATTTCAATTGGAACAAAGTTATCTATTTTAGATTGTCCAACATCTCCATCAGAGATGGAATACATGAGCAAAGTGTCTTACTAGAGTGCAATTGGAAGTTTCATGTATGTTATGGTTTGTACAAGACCAGACATTTCCCAAGCAGTGGGAGTTATTTCTAGATGTATGTCTAATCCTGGTAGAGTTCATTGGGATGCAATTAAAAGAGTCTTTAGATATTTGCAAGGAACCTCAAATTATTCCTTACTTCTCATAGTAATATGATTAAAGATGAGATTTCCCTTGATATTCATGTGTATGTGGATTTAGACTAGGCAAGTGATGTTGATAGCAAAAAATCCACCAATGCTTATGTGTTTACTTTATTTGATGGTGCAATTTGTTGGATGAGTAAGCAATAGGTTGTGGTTTCTTTTTCCACTACTGAAGTAGAGTATATGGCAGCTACTCATGCTTGTAAAGAATCCATTTGGCTTGAGAGACTATGTTCAAATATTAGGATAAAACAAGGTGTAGTGGTAATTTAGTGTGACAGTCAGAGTATGAAATGTCTAGCTAAGAACCCGAAATTTCATGCTAGGACCAAGCACATTGATGTACAATATCATTTTGTTAGAGATATGATCGAAGATGGTATGGTGAAGTTGGTTAAGGTAGAGACTTTGATGAATCTTGTTGATTCTTTAACTAAGACTATGAGCACAGAGAAGTTCATATGGTGTTCAAAGACTATGGGCCTTTTGGCCCATAGGAATTAAGAGACAATGTTTACTCTATCCCGTCACTCTTACAAGGTGTTCAACAAGTGGGAGATTTTTTGGGAAAATGTGTCAACCTTGCAATTATATAAAGGTTATTGTTGATATATATATATATTTCCTAGTTACACCAATAGGTGTAATATAAAATGGGAGAATGGAGTGACATTGAGGAGTGAAATGTGAGCATGTTAACTTTTTCAGAAAACTCCTAAAATGGCTGACATACATTAAATAATGATATATTGTAAATCTGAACCATTTTTTATTAGGTTTTAGATCAAATGGAAGAAATTTTGTTGGCATGTCTTGCCTTAGAATGTAACCTTATTTTATGAGGGTGTTGCATTACGGTTGTGGTAGATGATGATGTATTATGAGAGTCTAATAGTGGTCATGTTGTCTCTTGATCTTTGGCAGTGATCCTCTTGTGGGAAGCTTTCTCTACAAGTATATTGTAATCTTTGTGATTTTTGAATAATATATTGGATGGCTTTTGGAGTGTAGGGTTTTTCTCCCAAAAGGGTTTTCCCCATGTAAGTCACTATGTCATGGTATGCATGATATATTTATGTTTATTTTTGTTTAAGTTTTTGTAACTGTAAATGTGAGGAAAAATGTATGTAATCAAATAACAAACACACTTCAATTAAACATTATTAGAGAATTCAAATGACAGATTCAATCTAATTGAAGCATAATAAAATCTCTAAAATTGTTTCATTGTTCTCTATCTCCAAGGATTTAATAAATCAAAGTGGCCCTTAGATTGTATGCACTGTGATTATTAAAATGACAACCTAGAGAACTAAAAATTATGTAAATGTAGGAATCTATTCCTATTTATAATTTCTAAATGATATGTTGTGATAATGATTTAATAATGAAAGCTATATGATGTGATATGATAATGAAAGTTACTGTAAACTAATATGCAACTAGTATGAAAGACATGATTGTAATCTAAAATGAATTCTATATGATTAAAATGTTGATTGCTAGAATGTTGTATGCTAAATTTCCCTAGTATGGTTTCTGTAGAGTTTTATTTGCTCAAAGTGGGATCCTTTTCCTATAGAAAGAGGTTGCTTTTATAGATTTTCAAAGGAAAATTGCGATGTAGTAGTAAATGGTTGAGATTTGATCTAGATAAATCAATGGTGGAATATGAAGAAGTTGGAGAAGATAATGGAGAGCATAAAACATTCCTCAGGGAGACCAAGAAGAAAAAGAGGAGGAAGAGAGCCAAGTCTCTTCAGATTATTCCAAAATTGGTTGAAAAGATAATTTCAATTGAATACAATTTAAAACTTTCAATTTTGGTTGGGGGAAAAAGTTGTAGGCATGTGCTCAAATTGAAAATAGGAATTATTCAATTTTGGAGGAATATTAATTAAATAAAACAAACAATTGAAATTTGTTTATTTAATAAAAGGATGATAATTAAATAAAAAATATATGTAAATTTGTTTATTTAATTAAGATGGAAGAATTAGATAATTAAATAAAACAAACTATTAAATTTGTTTATTTAATTAAGACAGAATAATATGATTAAGATAGAAGAAAATAGAATATGAACTATATAAATAAATATTTATATTTATTTATAAGTAGATGAATTAGAAGGTTAATTAATCAAATAAATTTTATTTAATTAATTAGATTTATCCAAACCATTTTTAGGTGTATATATTTTTCCCCTCTTTGAAGTGATGTGTTTACACATTGCTTCAAAGAAAATTTTGCTGCTAGTACTAACCAAGAATTTTGTAATATTGGTGCAGGAGCACCTCCACCTTATGCCTACAATGGGAACACTAATTGTTGATCATTTTTCCTCAATCTTATGTGTGCAGGTATTAAAGATATTTACTTGTTGGAGGCTTTATTTATTGGGTTTTTGTGAGCATTCTCTTCCTCTCATTCTCTCACATTATCATCTATATTTCACTTAGTTTACTTTACTTTATTTCATTTCTATTTAATTTTTTTATTTTCCCACATTCTTGAAGTTCTTAGTAATTAGACCATTAGTAGTCACTTTTTGGTTTTCTACAACATTCTCAGTTTTTAGTCCATACGAGACACTAGCATGCCATATTGGTGTGCGTATGTTGTGCTATCATCCTTGGCCAAAAGCTTGTTAGTCTATTTGAAATAATTTTGTGAGCTCATTCTGATGTTGAAATTCTCGCTCTATTCCTTGAGGTAGTTTAGGGTAGTTTGTTCCTTGGGACTCTCTTAAGAATAAAGAGACTCGTGAGCAGCAAATACCCCTTCTCTAAACATATTTAAATTTAAATTAATAAAAATAAAATAGTCCACTATTCACAAAAAAGGGGAGGGTCAATAAAGAAGCACATACATGAGTCAAAAGGGGCCCAACCCTAAAACAACATAAAAAAATTAAGTAGTTGTGGCTATTCTAGATGAAAGAGGATCTTTATCATCAAGATTCTCCCAAACATTACTAGGGTTAGAGTCATCAATTTCTCATCAAGTGACTCTCATCTAGTGAGAGCATTGTCTTTTGCATTCTCCTTTGGAGGAATTTCAAGAGTGCACATAGGAGAGATGACAAGTGCCACAAGGGGGAAGTTTGTTGGTATCTAACCAACCAATATCCTGCCAAGGAGATGATGGATTAGAAGGTTGAGGCTATCCTCAATGAGAAAAATTGTCCTTTGGATTAGGTTCCACATGACCATGAGAGAAAGATTCACAATCTCCTTAGCTATCTCATCTAAAAGAGTGGCTATATCCACATTGATTCCTACACATAGTGGAGTCAAGAGGGACCAAAGCCACAGTGCAAGAGGCATTACTCTAGTGATCTAGCAAATCTTGGAGATATAAAATTTCAAGTGCAACTTTACTATCTTATAGTTAAATCTGAATACGAAAATTAGAGAAAATCATAGCTTTAGTATATAAAGAAAAACATTTATTAGTAGTGTTGCAATTAACAAAAGCAACATTTTTATCTTTCCAAATACAATAAAATTTCCACCTTGAAAGTGTGTCATATTTGGGTATACTTGTGAAGGAGATTAGGCCAATCCCCAAGAAGAATCATGTGTCATGAAAATGGAGTAGGCTTGAATGGCCTAAAGAAGTCATGGATCCAATTCCAGACAAGCTAGAGCCTGAGGAAAAAACTAGAAGAGGTACTTGGGGGACTCAATTTGGCCACAAAATGAGTGATTCAAAGTGGGAACACCCATGTGAGTGAGACATGTCCTCATAGGAGGAAAAGAAGACACCAAGAAAAGTGAGTCATTTTAGGCTCCAGTACCACAACCCACATGCCTTGGAAGTGTTATTTTCCAAATTGAATGAGAGGATTGAAGTTGCTAGTGAAAGTTAAGTTGATCAACCTATAGTGTAGAAAATTGTATACCTTCACAATTTCACATTATGTTTGGCCCCTTAATTTATTGGACTTAATTAAGCTTATAATTTTTCAAATTATGCATTTCAAAGCCTAATTTTTACCAATTTTCAAAAGAGGAGAAGCATTAAACAAATGCATTCAATCATTAAATTATCCCTGACTTTGAGTGTATTGGAAATTTGGGTTAGGACCCATTCACCTGTGGGAAATTGGGTCCCCATTCTTAGCCAAGACCCAAATTTGAATATGTTGTTGGTGGTATTTTAACATCCAAAATTCAAATATAAAGTGTCAGCTATTGGAATCTAATTTTCAAAAAATTGGATGAACACCTATAAATACCTAGTTATTTTATCATTTGAAATCTAACACACTATCTAGCATTCAAGAGCCAAAATTATTGTCTAGATCAAATCAAGAGCATCATTTTAGAGCATTATTAAAAAAATTCAAGTTCTAACATCATGTCAAATTATATGTGAGTTCATGTTATTGTCTTGTGAAGGCTAACATTTTTATAGGCCTCCAAGCATTCAAACATTCAAGATTTCAAGTAAATCTATCAAGAAAGATCCAAATCCTTGTACAGATGTGTATGAATTTAGTACTTCAAGGAAGCCATTGAAGGGTGGTGAGTTGCAACATTGCACCATGTTCATTCATCATTTTCCTC
>VDFB02279415.1:0-66551 GCA_007258455.2 Sequoia sempervirens
TAGACCAAGGGTTCAATTATCCTTTTGCAACTTAGGCTAGATGCCTATCTTAAACAAAGGAAAGCAATGATAAATTTAAAACCTTGCAAACACCATTAGTAATTTGTAATTGTTTGTCTTTGACTAGCATAAATGTTTCAAGCAACTATCTTTGAAAAATGTTCTTCATACCTGCAACACAAAAAATAGAGATTAGTATTCAAAATTTGAATTTTCTATAAAAATAGTTAGATGCACTAAAACTTTAAGCATATGCATGCATTGAAATTCAGATGCACGCTAAAAGAATTGATAGATGTGCTAAAGTAATAAATGAATGCACCAAAATAATTATTAGATGCGTTATAGAAACCCCCTTATGTGCTACAGTTTTAAGCATATGCACCAAAATATTCTTCTGATGTATTGTAATAGTATTTGAATGCACTATATTGTTATGCGATGCACCATAACAGTATTTCTATGCACTAAAATATTTGTCAGATGTGCCAAAATAACTCTCAGTCGTGCTAAAACATAATCACATCAAAATCATGCAGTCACTTTTCCAAAAAATGTTAAAATATGGGGTTTTGGCCCCATGGTAGGCGCCAAATGTAAGTGTGACGAAAAATGTGAGTAATCAAATAAAAAGCACACTTCAATGAAACATTATTAGAGAATTCAAATGACAGATTTAATCTAATTGAAGCATAATAAAATCTCTAAAATTGTTCCATTGCTCTTTATCTCCAACGATTTAATAAATCAAAGTGGCTCTCAGATTGTATGCAATGTGATTATTAAAATGGCAACCTCGAGAATGAGAAATTATGTAAATGTAGAAATCTAATCCTATTCATAATTGCTAAATGATATGTTGTGATAATGATTTGTTAATCAAAGGTATATGATGTGATATGATAATGAAGGTTATTGTAAACTAATATGCAACTAGTATGAAAGACATGATTGTAATCTAAAATGAATGCTATATGATTAAAATGTTGATTACTAGAATGTTGTATGGTAAATTACTCTAGTATGATTTCTGCGGAGTTTTATTTGCTCAAAGTGGGATCCTTTTCCTATAGAAAGAGGTTGCTTTTATATATTTTCAAAGGAAAATTGTGATGTGGAAGCAAGCAACGGTTGAGATTTGATCTGGATAAATCAACAGTGGAAGATGAAGAAGTTGGAGAAGATCATGGAGAGGATAAAACATTCCTCCAAGAGACCAGGAAGAAAAAGAGGAGGAAGAGAGTCAAGTCTCTTTAGATTATTCCAAAATTGGTTGAAAAGATAAAGCACAATTGAATACAATTTGAAACTTTCAATTTTGGTTGGAGACAAAAGTTGTAGACATGTGCTCAAATTGAAAATAGGAATTATTCAATTTTGGAGGAATATTAATTAAATAAAACAAACAATTGAAATTTTTTATTTAATAAAAGGATGATAATTAAATTAAATAAACTATGTAAATTTGTTTATTTAATTAAGATGGAAGAATTAGATAATTAAATAAAACAAACTATTAAATTAGTTTATTTAATTAAGATAGAATAATATGATTAAGATAGAGGAAAATAGAATATGAACTATATAAATAAATATTTCTATTTATTTATAAGTAGATGAATTAGAAGGTTAATTAATCAAATAAATTGTATTTAATTAATTAGATTTATCCAGACCATTTTTAGGTGTATACAGTAACTATTAAAGATCTATAAAGTTTTGCATATTCTCCTCTCAAGATTAGTACAGGTAATTGTTTTGCTACATTAGCTTCCTTACACCCATAATCTAATCAAAGCCCAATCATGCCAAAATTTTCGTGTATCTTATTATCTTCCTATTTCATGGCTTTTGGCTTCCAATCCAATGCTCATTCTCTGGGAATTCACAAAACCCAATCTGCACATATACATAACATCTTATCAACATATACAACATTAAAAGAGCAACCACACCCAATAATCATGTAGTACTTAGTACATGAGGAAATTAGGTAGAAGCAAGGTTGGATGCAAATTATAAACCCACTAGTCTATTTTGCAAGAGGTGGCATTAGGAAAAGGATTGGTTCAAAATATGGTTTGACGTGATCTTTGTGATTGTGGCCCCATTCATAGAATGCTTTACTGAGAGGATGAGCCTTGTGTATGATCACCATGAGGATGAGTACATTAATGCCCCTGGAGTGGAGACCAAAGTGCCTTACTTTGGTTAGACTAAAGGGATATAATACTTGGACCCAAACATCAAGTATTCATTCTATTCCATTCTTCTCATTTTTTGTGTCACTTTTTACACAACTTTTTTTTATCATGTTTAGAGTAAGTTTATTAATGTTTTATGATCCTATAAAATAACACACAAGGGATTTTCCCTTGTTAAGTGTCGTTTGAACTTAAGAACAAGCATATATAGAAAAATTACACATTGAAGTAGTAGATGGACCCATTGGATGATAGAATATGTAAGTTGTGTAACTTTAATGAAGTATTTAAGAAAAATCACTCATCTTTGAATTAGTTTTTATCATTGATTAGAATGCTTCTAGAAAGATAATGTTTGTAAATTTTTATATTGTTTTGGATCACATTCTATGGTCCATAGAAATTTAGGTTATGAGAGCTTGATATGAAATCTTAAGAAGATCACTACACAATCTACAACCTAAACTCTTATGCAAAATAAATTATTTGCATGCCCTAACTATGCAAAAACACCTCTAGGGTTAGTAATCAAAACTTCAAGCCTAAAAATCCTAATCTAAGTATGCAACTCTAAAGAAAATAAGAATTTAAAAACAACAAAGATTGCAAATGCCTACAAACCAATTAGACCAAATCTACGAAACAAATGGTTATAGACAACACCCAAAAATTTTCAACAAGAAACAAAGGTTAGCCTAAAATTTTCTAAAAATATGGACAAAACAAAAGTGCGGCTTTTTGAGACAAAGGCACAAAAATTCTAAGGCATATAAAGTCTTTGCACAAGCATCATTAGGCATAACAGAGGCATCAAAAGGTGCAATGGATACGTGGTTTGTCATTACAAAGGTATTGATTCATAGAGGTGAGTGTTGAGATGAAACCTACAACTCAACTTAGCAAAAACTCAAACAAAATGTTAGAAAAGGGCATAGGTCCCATTAGGCATGCCAAAATGAAGATATGGAAATGTTATAAGGTGAAATAACATAGTAATAATGCACTATACATATAAAAAACTATATCTTAACACCTCCAAACTTCATGCTTGAGTGAAATATGATGCACCTTAAGCCCATTGATGTGCTCTAAATGACTTTAAAATATGGATTTCTTTAATAATATTTCAACATAATCTTGTTATAGTAAATGGACTTGATCATAATGGAGGGTGAAAGCTTCCATTTATATAAAGAGGCTCAAATGGATGGATGGATGATGATCTTGCCACAAGATCAAGGGCTCAATTAAGATATTCTCTCAAGAAAGATGGAGAGGACAAGTGTCGTGTGGGGATTAATGGAGTGTGGAAGCTTAAATGAAGATGACTGGGTAAGATTATGGAGGATTGTGGTAGGACTCCAAGAGAGAAAAATATTTGACTTGTTGCTTATCTCTAAGGAGGTGAAATTTAAAATTAGATTTTGTGGATAAAAGAGAGATGGCCCTATACAAAGTCAACTAAAAAGGTGACATTTTCCCCAAGTGGATTTAATGAGGGAAAGGTGAGGATTTATTAGGTAAGGATGTAGGCAAGCATGCGGGGAAGAATGACACATGGCGGGTGATGAAATTTAAAATTGAAGAAAAGGTTAAATGGAGATTAGAAAAGGATAATTAATAGATTTTTACAAGAAATAAGTGACAAGGACTAAGGTTATATTAATTAAATAATTTATCCTTTAGAAGAATGGGACAATAAGAAAATTAATTAAATAAAAATTTAATTAATTTAGAAGAATAATGAAATAATTGATTAAATAATTAAATATTTAATTAAATATGGGATGACAAGGTAAATTAATTAAAATTTAGAATTTTAATTGTTTTATAATGTTAAGTCAAATTTGGGGTGTCTACAATAGTATCTATTTGCATGTGCCATGTGTCTTATTGTGTTCCTGCCATACTTTAATGTATTGTACTTGTATCCATCTTTAGGCTTGTAATTGATCAAGGTTGGGCTTCTATAAAATAATAATAATAATAACATAATGTTTGTGCATTAAGCCCCATTTAGCATAGCCTTTGCTATAATACATAATTTCTTAAATTGATTTTTAGAAAAAAACAAAAAACAAAAAAAACAAAAGAAATGCCACTGAGATTTGATAAGATGATAACATTAACAACTCAAACTCGTCCACTCATGGGTAACAATAAGGCAAGGGAAATAGCAACTGTTATCAAGGTATGCCAGGACATGACAACTATATTTACTATTTTAGAGTTTTAATGTACATACAACAAGTTCTTCACATCTAAATACAACTATAGAACACCTCTTGATGTAATAACTTATAAAATAAATTTAATCATTTTTATTATACTATTTTATAATAATTTAAAATTCAAAATTAACATATTAATATAGATATTTAAATAAAAATAAATTTATAATCATCATAATAGATGTATATTTTTAATTAATACAAATATTATTTATCTAATTTTATTTGAAAATGTCTTTTAATTAATACTTGTTTCTAAAAAGAAATAATACAAGTTATATAAAGTGGTCTGACGACCTTTATTATGTGGCACATCCATGTCTCATAAAATTATTCACATCCTACAATAAATCAATCAAGTTCAAAAAATTAAAATGTCTCATCAAATAATTCACATGATCCTAAATCAAGTTCAAAAACCTAAAAAATCTCAATTTTTTTGTGTATATATAGGCTAGATTTATGTCGATTAATTGGGAGTATGAGGTCCCAAATTTGAATATGCCTTCTCATTTCACAAAATTATTTTGTTGCATATAAATATATTATTTTAAAATATACTTATACAAATTAGTTTTGAGGTATATTGAATATGTTATTTTTAGCCAATAAAGCTATATATTATATGAGCTTTCCAGCTGAAACAAGTCTCACACTGACTAACAACAATTTTTTCTTGGAAAACAGTATAAACTACCAAAATTTCTCAAACAAATTTGAACGACAGATCTCATCAGATTTTTGTTCTCACATTTAATATGCAGATCTCATCGGATTTTGTCGCAAGCTAGCCCTAATTCCCTGATATTTTCAGATCCACTTTTTGTTAAAAGATTGAAGCAACAGCTGTAGGGAGATTTTTATAAAAAAGTTCTGCTATGGTGGGGCTGCTTAAATTTTTCCTCTCATCGACATCATTTTTCAGACGAATCAATTTGTGCAGAATCTTGAGGTAAGTCATCTACCTCACACTAGACAGTCATTTGCACCCATGAAATATTGAATCTGCTATTTTTGTACCTTGATTATTTATTTTTGAGTAGAGCTTTGTATTTCAATTTTTTTATTTACACCGAAGGCGTATGCAATTTGAAAGAGGTCAACCTGAATTTTGCAATCATCGATGCAGGTAATAGGGCTTGGTAGACTATCAAAATGCTCAACCTCGTTGATTTGTTTCCTCCATTTTTTCATGCCTGCATTAATGCTTGAATCCCACTTGCACACTGGTTGAGATCTCGTGTATCTTCTAAAAACCTCGTCACATCCTTATTTTCAAGTTACAGCTCACGAAATTGGATAAGCGACAGGTCAATACCAGCATGGCTGAGTTTGAAGGAGCAGTGGGGATAGCAACAAAAAAAAGGCAGAGAACATCTAATGAAATGGTCTGTATTTAAGATGGTGTTCCTTCTATAAAATGAATGAAGCTGAGTTTCACAATCGATGACTTATAACAGTGGAAAATGAGTGCAAGAGATGAGATCAATCTCATCCATTTATCACGGTAGTCGGTGGTCAGCATAGATTAAATGCATGTCAATGAGTTAAGGAGTTGAACTGGAGATATTTTTCCAAACGTACAGGAAATTATGGATGGTGACATCATCATGTGGTTCTCAAGAAATGTTACATTATCTTCACCGTATTATCTATTCATCGTCATCTTCTTACCTTTCCAAAATGTATCCCAACAGATAGAATGGAGGTTGGAGGCGACTGTAGCAAAAAGGTGCTTCTCTGCCATCATGCCCTCTCTCAGTGAAGTAGTGGTATTTTCAGGATCCTCTTCCCTTTCTCGCATGGGAGGACCTTGGATATTCCCAATTTTTCGCATTATGGAATGCAAAATAGAATTGATGGGTTTTTCGCCAACTTGTTTTTTTATCTCCTTTTCAAGCTCTAATTTTATTATCTAACCATGTTTTCTTATTATTCGGTTTTAATGGTGGGAATTGGAGAAGACCTGGGATAGAGTTACCCCAAATTGAGGTTCATTTCAAGGGTTTGAATGTGGATAGGGCTCTTCCAACTATTCTAAACTATTTACTAAACTTGGGTGAGGTATTAATTTTGAATCACCAATTTCTGCTCATTGTAGTATCCTTTGATTTTCTTTGATGCCATATTCTCTCTTCAGATGATTTTGGGGAGATTTCACATTTTGGGTAAGAGAAAAAGGCCCTTGAAGATCCTGCAACTATGTGTATTATGTTAACAACTTTTTCAAACTCCGTAAGGACAACATCCTTTCTTTCAATATTTGTACATAGGTGATGGCAGAGTAATGTCTTTCAATATTTGTACACAGGCGATGGCAGAGTAATGTCTCTGTTGTATTATGTGGTGTGACTGAAGATTGGGGTTTCTTTTATTAGTTGCTTGCATTTCCTTCGAAGTAATGATTTTGTACAATTTAGAATGACTTTGCTCCTTGAACTAATGGGCTTTTCGAAGATAAGTTAGAGTGGTTGTCTATGGCTCTACTGAGATTGTTAATTGACTTTCCTTCTTCCTAGTATTCATGTTAACCATGCTCTTTGAATTTTTATTTAATGTTGCAGGTGTCTAGAAGTGTATATTATTTTTCGTAGTTTTCATTCATCTGACTTTTGTCTTCATTTTATAGCCGTGAAGTTTCCTACAAACATTTTTTGTTAGTATATATATTAATCTCTTTATTCTTCAAGGATCCAAATGGTGAATGGCAGATGTGAGCTGAAGGGAAACCAAACAAGAAATCATGAAGTTTACCAAATCAAGGTCATTTGAACCAGAAGGTTCACTTTCTTTTAAACGATGGGAAAAATAATGTAACTGCCCCTAAATATGGCAGCTCGCACCAGTTTGTGTTCATTTAGGATTTAGATTCTTTTGGGGGATTTTATTTGTAATTGTCTTTGTTAGTTGTCATAATGATTCTTTAGGTTTTTTTTCCTATTTGTTAGTCTTTCAGTTTTGTTTTTATATGGGATATGTGCGTTTCTGTTGAGAGTGATTTTTTGTACTATTATTTGGAAGCCCAATAAATTAAAAAGAGGGGATGGATTAGTTGTATTTCATATGTTTCGTGGTGGACTGGAAATTGAATAAATGGTAGTCCTGTGAATTCATATTAGTGTAGGGGATGAATTAGCTGTGTTTCACATGTTTGTGTCATTATAAACCTGTTATCTATGGTTGTATTGTGTCATTTTTCCCTTTTTCACTGATTTCCTATTTCAATAGAGCCTGCGTAGGGCACTTCAAGGGTTGATTGCCTTTGTTTCAAAAAGAATGAGTAATAATCCCATTATTTTGTTTTGTTTGTTTTAGTTTACTGTTTAAATAGGGTTGCAGTATCAAAGTATCCAGAGTTGTGTGTTAAATCTACAAGTATATAGGTTCATTTGCATCATAAATTCTTTAGGAAAAAAACTAAAGCATTTATCTCAAGGATTAACAAACTTATGCCACTTCGTCAATAATGTCCTAAAATTGCCACTTCACTTATTATGCAACTTCAATGGTTATAAAAAATTTGGGCAAAACTGATTGTTGAATATTGGATGAACATGGTCACCATGGAATGCTCCTAAATTTGAACAGGGTCACATATAGTATGTTGTCCCTTTCAAGTGGGGGGGAACTAAATTAGAACCGAACCTTGAAAATGGTGCCTAGTAATCTTGGACCACATATTTGTGAATATGGATCACACTTGAATATACCTTGTCATAACAAATTCTTATTTGATTCATGAATTGAAATATTTGATGATTGAAATTGTTTTATTGGGGTATTTGAAATGTTTATTGATTAGTACCTGAGTCTCTGGAAGAGGATTACATAATTAGTGTAGGAGATGGTGTGTTTCAGAAAGAATTATGATCTAGAGTAGGCATCTACATGAAATGGGTAAAAAGAAAAATGTGTTGCACTCTAGAAATAATTATGACTGCAGCAATTCCACAAACTACATCAATCAATAATTTACCTCCACAATACCCTGCCTCAGCCATGATCCACATGACAATGCATTGGAAGAACTTTTAGGTAAATCACAATCAACAGTAAAACAAAACTGAATCATTTAGCTAAATCTAGAAGATGTTGAGATGCCAAGTTTAAATTTATGCCCGGTCAATCATAATCTTTGTAAATCAATTGATTCCGTTTATTATAACAAGGCACACGTCCATTCATTCTATTTATAATAATTTCTGAAATTTTAAATATATAGTTTGCATTTTATATACTACTCATTAATGAGCTGCTTATATACTTACAAGGAATAAGTCCAATACTTCTATCATAAGTGATAGAGATCCAATTAAAAATTTATATGGTTTCTTTCCATGACAATGGAATTTAGGAAATAAGCATTGTATGCGATGGAGATTATTTGAGTTTGAGCATCAATCATGTTGACAAATCTATAAACATGAAACACAACCATTAAGGATTTTTTGTTGATGTGAAAAATGTAAGAGAAAAACTTCTTTTAACAAAGATTATATAGCCAGCCAATAATTTTGAAAACATTGGAGAAATTTGGCATGCCAATTTGGATACTAATAACGACACTCGTGATATTTGGTTAAATAATTGATTGGCAAGATTTTTTTGCATTGAATTACTTGCCTTATAAGAATATTTTAGTAAAGTAATGAAAACCATGTTCTCATAGAGTTTGCTTAGTTTATGCTATTTGCTTTCTAGCTTCATAACTATTACTAAAGGAAAGGCTATTAACATGAAAATGTATTTAGTTTGTCTTCCACTAACTTTATTAGTGGAAATGCACATAAAAGTGGTATATAATATTATATTAGTGAATGCAGTTTTAAAGTTTTATATAGAATAATTTAAATAATTGAAAGAAAAAATATTGTATGATCTTTGATTTATTTATTTTTTAATATGTTTAAATCTCATATTTATAATTTATAATTTTATATTACTTTGAAAAACATTAAAAATCTTTATTATTAATATTTTATAATCTTTTTAAAAAAAAAAAAAAACAATTTTAATAATATTTTATATTCAAAACATGAAACTTTCAAAGTCTATGTATGATAAGAAATGATAAAAAAATACATAATACAAATTGAAAAATATTTAACTTTTTAATAGGTTTCTTTTATTTTTCTTTTAAAGATTGGTTTTACTTGTGACTTTTATAAAAGTAAAGTTTGTTTCAATTTAAATATTTTTCTTTGAAGTATTTTTAATTTTTTAAAAGTTTTATCTATATTACATTTTATATAATACTTTTTACCTGTTGGTTGAATCTATCATCTTGAATTAATGTCAATAGTATTTTAATAATGTGGTATATATGTTTTAGAAAATAATATTTTATTAATTTGTATTGAATCAATTTAATTATCTTCAGATATTTGTTTCAATACTATTTTATTAATATTTTAGATTTAAGCATATATTGACTCTTGCAATTAATTCTATTCTATTAAATTTTAAATTAAGATTTCTTACATTTGAATTTAATATATACAAGGAATATATTTTATATTCTATAGATTTCAAGTTGATCAAATTTTATGCAAGGTTATGAATTGTTCTAGCTCCCAAAGCTTACCTAAAGATATTATAATTATATAGGTGTTTTACATAATATAAATTTATTTTAAAATTAATATTATAGTTATATTTATAATTATTTATTATATTTTATATTATAAATTATTAAATATAAATATAATACTATACATAATTAATGTATAGAATTTTTAAAAATAATACATACTAAATTATACGTAATATAATTACTAAATATTATATGTACTATATAATGTCAATTATTAAAATTCATTTAAAGTTCAACATATTATACCTGTAATTCTTACCATATCTAATTATATATTAATATCCCATTCCCACCTCTTTATATAACTTCCTCCTATATTTCTCTCACAATAATCTCCTCTCTTCTATGTGTTTCTTATTTATATCTAACAACCCACATCCTCTCAGCACTTAGCAATACCAACAACTAATGATATTGTAAATCAATTACAACAATAATGCATTCCAGCAAACAGAGTGCCCAATGAGATGTTAGACATTTTATAAAGGAATTAGGTAAAATCAATTCATCATCATATGGCACTTTCTTTAAGGAGTGGGTGATTTGATTCCTTCTTATGTGACCATTCACTTAAACTTAGGGTTTTTTTTTTTTTTGGAAGTTGTGTCAACTTGTTGGCTTAGTCTTCATTGTCGGTCGATCGTTGGAGTTCCTAAGTTTGTAAGCTTGTTGCGGAGTTAGAAAGTTTTGTAATTCTCTGACTAACCGACAGTCTTCATTATCGGTTGATTAATTTACCAAGGTACTTCCCTTATTCTGATGACTTTACCAAACATGGCATGTGGCAGTCGCTCGTGATATCACAATCATTAAAAACCTTGTGATTTATGATCACGCAATAGCGGACAACCATTGAGATCAAACGACAATTGATCAACGGTCACACAAACTCATCCCTTTCGGCTTCATCAGATGGGACATGTGGTGGTTGCCCACGATATTGCAATCAGCCATAGCAGTGTGGTGGGGTCATCGCGGGATGATGGGGAATGACTGAGATTAAACAACAGTGAACACATGTCATGGTGGACGGATGTGGGGACCACTTGGAATTCTGGGGGACTTGTTGAGAATATTGGAGATTCCTAGCTTGATTCTTTAGAAACGCATGAGAAGCGGACATGTGTCATGGTGAAGGCCACAAGGAATGATCAACAGTTCGATGCAATGGTCAAATGTAGTGTACGAGTAAGTTGGTGATAAAAAGACTAACTCGTGGATACTTAAAGTCTGGGCTTTTGTTAATAAACTAATGACTTAATATTCCACGTCAATGTGGGATATTGTCAATGGACATATCGAAGTGACATTAACTATCAATGAAATCTCTTGGACTCTTGCCGATGGACAGTTACATCTGTCCTACGTGGTGTGTTTTGAGCCAATGAGAGAAGTGGAATGTGAACCGTTGGCGGTTGAACAGTTTGTACCGTTCCTATGTGGAAGATGAATAGGTTGTAAGGGAAAATGACTATGTTTGGAAAATGATCGAATGGTGAATAGTAGGATGTGGTAGAGTTGTTTGATGCTAAACACAGATTTGATCTGAGTGAATTCATTTTGTGTTGTCTGAGAGCATTATGAGATCAATGTTTTGTACAAGACTGATTAGTGAATGTTGCTATTGTAAATTGACATCAGAAAGTTAAGTTTGATCTATGTATGTAATTTTTGTTACTGTAATACAAAGAGGCTTTTCTTGGTGTGGTAGGTTTTTCTCCCGTAAGGGTTTTTCCACGTAAAACTAGTGTCCAATTGTGTATGTGTTCATTTCTCTTTTCTGCTATTCTTTTCATGTACATCTTATTGAATTGTAATTGAAATTTTAAAGTTATATCTACATTCTTCCCTGAGGTTTTGGTGTTAGGAGAGTTTGTTCTGCACCTAAGATTTCCTTACAAGTGGTATCAGAGCTTAGCCAGTTGTGTTATCCTTGTGGGTACGTTGGGTTTTTTGTGTCAATTCTATTTAGTGGGAGTCTTGTAGAAGTTCGGTAATTCAAATTATAGATTAAGATGGAAAGCATGTCAGGAAAGATTGAAATTGATAAATTCAATGGCAGTAATTTTGAGTTGTGGAAACTTAAAATGGAAGATTTGTTAGTTGACCATGATCTTTGGCTTGCTGTGTCTAGAAGGAAACCTACAGGCATGAAGCAAGAGGATTGGGATCTTGCAGATCAAAAATCAAAGGGGCTGATAAGGCTCTGCCTAGCAAACTCTGTTCTTCTAAATGTTCATGAAGAAAAGATAGCATCTTCTTTGTGGAAAAGATTGACAACTATTTATCAAGGTAAGTCCTTGGCGAATAAGTTGTTCTTGAGGAAGAAGTTGTATACTTTGAAAATGCAGGAAGGAGCATATATTGTTGATCATTTGAATGCTTTCAACATGTTGATTGCTCAGTTAGCATCTGTGGGCGTTAAGACTGATGAAGAAGATCATTGTATGCTATTATTGTGTTTTTTACCAGATTCTTGGGATCACTTGGTGATGGCTATTGGGAGTACAACATCCACTTTTAAGATGAAAGATGTTGCTTCTTTGTTATCAGAAGAGATGAGAAGAAAATCTTCTGAGATGGTGAAGGAGGCTCTTGCTATTAGAGGCAGATCAAAAGAAAAAGGCAAGAAGAAGGACAAGAAGTCCAAATCAAAATAAGAGGGGAGATCAAAGTCTCCTAGCAAGAAGTACAAGGTGAAGTGCTGGAATTGTGGGAAACCTGGTCATGTCCAAAAGGATTGTAAAGAGGAGAAAAGAAGAAGAAGAAGCAGCACCTAATAACATCTTTCTCAAAGTGATGAAACACCTCATTGCAGCCTTGGCTACCAAGCATCAGATGATGTCCGGTTGATTGATTTCCCAAAGCATCTTCCAATACGACATCTCATAGAGACCTGTTCACTCAAGTATGAAAAATACCATGGTGGAAAGGTGTATTTGGCAAGCCGACCATCTCTAAAAAATGAAAGTTGGTCGTGGAAGAGTCAGAATTCAGTTCCCTAATGGAAGAGTGAAGGGAATCAATGATGTAATGCATATACTAAGTCTGACTCAAAATTTACTTTCTATTAGTAAGTTGAACGATGTTGGAGTGCAAGTCATGTTCTATGGAAATGGCTACAAAATGACTAGAGGCTCAATGGTGCTAGCTAAGGGTGCTCATATTGGTACCTTGTATAGGCTAGATGCACATGTTGTGCAATGCAATAGTGTCTCTGTAAAGTCACAGAAGGATACTCATGGAAAAAAGGAGGAAAAAATTCTTGCTAGTGCAAACTCTATGGAAGTTAAACTTCTAGCAGAAAAGACTATGCTCCGACATCATAGGCTAGGCCACATTGGAGAAAAAGGTTTAAAAAACCAGTTGAAGGGCTTGATGATTGTAACCTCGAATTCGAGTTTTGTGAACATTGTATATATGGTAAACAACACTGTGTTTCATTTTACTCCAATCCTCATAAATCCTCTAGTTTATTTGATTACATTCATTCTAATGTTTTTGGTCCAGTAAATGTTCCTTCTTTTTCTAAATCAAGATATTATGTATCATCCATCGATGATTACTCAAGAAGGGAATTTGTTTATTTTTTGAAAAATAAATCAAAAGTGTTCATTCATTTGAAGGAATTTAAAAACCTTGTGGAAAATCAAACTGGAAGGAAAATAAAATGTTTAAGGATTGATAATGGTAGTGAGTTTTGTTTTGATGAGTTTGAAAGGTACTGTAAAGATCCTGGGATTAAAACATATAAAACTACACCCTACAGTCCGCAACAAAATAGAGTTGTTGAAAGGTTCAACAAGACAATGATGGAAAGAGCACGAAGTATGCTAAGTAGTGCTGGCTTGGAGGAGAAGTTTTGGGCTGAGGCAATTGCAACAACATGTTTTTTAATAAATCATTCTCCTAATTCCGCTCTTGTTGAGAAAACACCTTTGGAAGCATGGTCTAGGAAGAAGCCCTCTCTGAGACACATTCGTGTCTTTGGCTGTGAAGCATATGCATATGTGTCGAATAAAAAAAGATCTAAATTGGAGAACAAGGTTGTTAAATGTATTTTTATTGGCTATAGTGCTAGCATAAAAGGATACAAGCTTTAAATCTTGACGGAGAAAGTTCTATACAAACAGAATGTTTACTGTGGAGTTGAAGCTCCTCTATCATTTTCTAGTGCTGGAGACAAACAAAGAATAAAAGGATGTAGTTGAAATTCTACCACCCCGAGCAGTGAATTTAAAATTCAAAATGTACCTGAAACCAAGGGCTCAAGTAGTTCCTCGGTGAGTTCTTAAGAACAACAACTCCTAGTCTTTAGCCCCAGAGGAGGTCACCGGAAAGAAAGCAACCCAATAAGGCTGGGTTTTCTTGTTAGATTCACTGTGCCCATGTTTAATTTCAGCACCGATGAGCCTAGGGACCTGCAGGAAAGAGGTGACGAATGTCTGATTCAACTCTTTGGCTGGAAATATGAATGAAGAAATGGCATCATTAGAAAAGAATGATACTACTTGGTGCCCTTGCTTGAAGGCGTAAAAGTCGCTAATAAATGTATATTTAAAAAGAAAATAGGTCCGGATGGGCGCGGTGAAAAGTATGGCATGCAGGTTGGTTGCTGTTCTGTGAGGGAATCGATGGGAGAAATATTCAAGAGCTGCTGATGTCCATTAGATTTCTTTTGTCACCTTGTAGCGCCAGATGACCCTTAGAGGTATGAACATGGATGGAAAGACAAATATTTCATCATGACCCTTGAAGAAGAACAAATTTGGGATGTCCCAGCCCCGAAAGTTAACTTTGTGGAAAAAGGTAAAGAAAGACTAGTTTGCAAGTTGAAAAAATTTCTGTATGGATTAAAGTAGTAACCTAGAATGTGGTACTAGAATTTGACACTTTTTTTTTGTCATTTGGATTTGTAAGATCAAAATCTGATCATTGTGTGTACTACAAAGCTGAAAATGATCGTGTTCTTATTATTGCTCTCTATGTTGATGATATGTTGTTCATAGGAAATAGTAAGTTAATGATTTTTGATCTAAAATCTCAGTTGTATGCAACGTTCGAAATAAAAGATCTTGGTGCAGCCAGGTATATTCTAGGAATGGAAATAACCAGGGACAGGAAGAGTAGAAAACGTTGGCTTAGTCAAAGTAAGTATATTAATACTATTCTGGAGAGATTTTGTATGACTGAGTGCAAGCAGCTAGTTGTTCTAGTTTTGCAGGGAACGAAGCTATCTGTTGAAAATTTTCCAAAATCTCCTACTGAGATGGAGGACATGACCAAAGTGCCTTATGCTAGTGCAGTTGGCAGTTTAATGTATGCAATGGTTTATACAAGGCCAAACATTTCCCAAGCAGTGGGAGTACTTAGTTGTTTTATGGAAAATCCCGAAGGACACATTGGGATGCTGTGAAAAGAGTGTTTAGATATCTGAAGGGCACTTCAAAATATGCTTTGTGTTACCATGGCAATTTGGTTGAATCATAGAGGACTCTCAAAGATTCAAGGCTATGTGACTGGACCAATATGGGACATCGACAATAGAAGATCCACCAAGGATATATTTTATGATGAATGGTGGTGCAATTAGTTGGATGTGAGTAAGCCAGTGTAGTCACTTTTTCCACTACAGAGGCAGAATACATGGTAGCAACACATGCTTGTAAAGAAGCAATTTGGTTAAAACGTTTGTGTTCTAACATTGGGTTTGATGTAGGGAAAATTACAATTTACTGTGATAGTTAGAGTGCTATTTGTTTGGAAAAAAATCCTACTTTCCATGCTAGGACGAAACATATTGATGTGTAGTATCATTTTGTTCAAGATATGGTGGATGATGGAAATGTCTCTTTAGAAAAAGTGGATACTCTAGAAAATGTTGCAGATGCATTGACGAAACCAGTGAACACAAAAAAGTACAGGTGGTGTGCCAGTTCGATGGGCCTTGGAGCCCATGACCTTCATTAACTTGGAGCTTGAAGGAAGCCAGTAAGTCTTCATCAAGTGGGAGATTGTTGGAAGTTGTGTCTCAACTTGTTGGCTTAGTCTTCATTGTCGGTTGATCGCTGGAGTTCCTAAGTTTGTAACCTTGTCGCGGAGTTAGAAAGTTTTGTAATTCTTCGACTAACCGACAGTCTTCATTATCAGCTGATTAATTTACCAAGCTACTTCCCTTATTCTGATGGCTTTACCAAACATGACATGTGGCAGTCGCCTGTGATATCACGATCGTTAAAGACCTTGCGATTTCTGATCGCACGATAGCGGATAACCATTGAGATCAAACAACAATTGATCAACAATCACACAAACTCATCCCTTTCGGCTTCATCAGATAGGACACATGGTGGTCGCTCACGATATTGCGATTAGCCATAGCAGTGTGGTGGGGTCATCGTAGGATGGTGGGGAATGGCTGAGATTAAACAACAGTGAATGCATGTCATGGTGGACGGATGTGGGGACCACTTGGAATTTCAGGGGACTTGTTGAGAATATTGGAGATTCCTAGCTTGATTCTCCAAAAATGCATGAGAAGTGGACACATGTCATGGTGGAGACCACAAGGAATGATCAACAATTTAGTGCGATGGTCAAATGTAGTGTACGAGTAAGTTGGTGATAAAAAGACTAACTCGTGGATACCTAAAGTCTTCAGGATTTTTTGTTAATAAACTAATGACTATTAATATTCCATGTCAATGTGGGATATTGCCGATTGACATATCGAAGTGACATTAACTGTTGATGAAATCTCCTGGACTCTTGCTGATGGACAGTTACGTTTGTCCTACATGGTGTGTTCTGGGCCAATGAGAGAAGCAGAATGTGAACCATTGGCAGTCGAACAGTTTTGACCATTCCTATGTGGAAGATGAACAGGTTGTGAGGGAAAATGACTATGTTTGGAAAATGATTGAATGGTGAATAGTAGGATGTGGTAGAGTTGTTCGATGTTGAACACGGATTTGATCTAAGTGAATTCATTGTGTGTTGTCTGAGAGCATTGTGAGATTAATGTTTTGTACAAGACTGATCGGTGAATGTTGCTATTGTAAATTGACATCAGAAAGTTAAGTCTAATATCTGTATGTAATTTTCATTACTATAATACAAAGAGGCTTTTCTTGGTGTGGTGGGTTTTTCTCCTGTAAGGGTTTTCCCACGTAAAACTGGTGTCCAATTGTGTATGTGTTCATTTCTCTTTTCTACTATTCTTTTCATGTGCATCTTATTAAACTGTAATTGAAAATTTAAAGTTATATTTGCATTCTTCCCTGAGGTTTTGGCATTAGGAGAGTTTGTTCTACACCTAAGCTTTCCTTACAATTTGGTTGGTGCTTTAAAATTTATGCAATTGCATAATTAGAGAAGTTATAATTTATAGACCATGTCTAATTACATTTAAGTCTAAACCTAGAGCATTAATATCTTATTGGCATCTTAATGGTGGTAAGCAAATAGCAATTTTTTTTTAAAAGGAAAATTTAATTCTATACATTGATAGCTTATTTTTATTTGAAAACATGGTAGTTATGTGACAAAAATTGTGAGAAATATAGGTAAGATTTTTATTTGAGGGTAGCTTGTTTCTAGTTTATCAATTTGCAAAAAAATAAATTGGATTTGACTGGGTAGGTATTTTAAGGCCCTGGGCGGTCTGCTTCATAAGATTCATTTGTTTTTTAAATTTTAAAATTGCTTTGTTTTGATTGCATTAATTAACTTTCTAGAGGGATGTAAAGGAAATCACAATTCATTGTTGTAGAATTAATGTGGTTTCATGATCAGGCCCTTCAAAATCTTGTGCAAAGTGAGCTAAATGATTCGGTTGTCACATATGTCATCTATATGTTCATTCAACTCTATAGAGAATTTTGCCTCATTTTGTAGGAAGATGACTATGTTTGTGTTGAATGCACTTGTAAAGCATTATCCAAAACAAATGGCTAGACAACTAGTTTGACATGTGAATTCCCTGCCACATTTTGTTTTTTGTAAAATAAATTAGTGATGGGGTTGAAGGAAGAAATGATCGTTGCCATCTAATTCACTTCCTTGTTCAATTTCTTCAATAGTACTTGCATATTAGATTCATCAAAGCAATTAATTAAGTATTAAACCTAATGTTTGTATGCTCATAGCTTAGTGATTCTAAGTTATTGAGTGTCGGGTTACTAATTTTTTTCAGCCTCACATCTGGTTAATAAAGTTGCCTTGATCAATAAAATTAAAAATCTAGAAATTTATACTCGACAACAAATAAATTCTTTGTTTTATCTTATTATAATGTATTAAAGTATCAAATTTCTTGCACCAAATATGTATAACAAATATTTTGCAAATTTTGCAAACAAGCTTGTACATATTTCAAACTACACTTCCTTGCCATGTTTATTTTTATATAGTATTCTATCAACGTAACCCTTGCACCCCCTTTGGTGCAAGTGCTAGTAATAGATAGATGTTGATAAGATATCTGTATTGGTCAATATTAAAAATAAGTTAAAAACATTTATATTTAAAAACTTATTTTATTTTTATATAAATATTAAATTTTAAAATCTATTTAAATGATGTTGATTTTTCTTTTCCACTCTTGATGATTTCTAGGCTCTACTAGGGTCTCTTGTATTTTTGGTGTATATTTCATACTGTATTCTTTTGCAAGATCCTTGTACCCTTTGTCTTCATTTATTATGGTCCTTTTTCATGTGCTAAACTTAATGGTCTTTATTTTTTTACCCCTTTAAATGGCCTCAATTTTTCATTCCTCCTTAATTGTTGTTGTTAGAGTTGAAAGTTTGATGGTGGTATTGAATGGATCCCCTGCCCAAACAACCTCAGAAATTCATCTCCAAGGTGTTCCACTAGCTAACTCTATTGACCCATCTCTAGATAATGTTCTTCCCATTCCAAAACTTGAAGCCTGCAAATGGCTTGAAGATTTCACTCTTATTGGATATTTTGTGGTAAGGGCCCCCCTTGAAAGTGTGCTTTGTGACTAGGTTTCTAAATCTTGGATCCCACAAGATTTGGCTCGTCATGGTACAAAACCTTTCAAAAGGTTTTTTTTTCTTTTTCACTTTGTTGAAGCCAATCATGCCTAGGTTGTTCTTACCTGAGGCTCATGTCTTAACCATTCTTCTTTACTCATGTTTAAACCTTGGACTTGTGGATTTTCAGTCACAAAAAAGTATCTTCATGTCAAAGTTTGAGTTGAATTCATAGGCTTACCTCTGGCTTTTTTGGAATTTTTCCCACCTAGATTGTGTCCTCAATGGGGTCTATAATTTTTGTAGAACCTGCATTTTTTTATTCAGCCATGCCTAACTGTCAAGCCTATGTTGAGGTTGACCTTTCAAAGAACATCAAATAAAATGTCCTATAGCTTTCCTCCCAATTCCCACCACAGAGTTGGTTGGTTGGTTGGGGAAAAGTCGTCACTTTTCTTTCGCATACATAAAATCAACTTTTGGTTGATCATGGATGTGACCCCACTTAACCGTGTGGTTTGGGATCTCTTCCTTATGAATAATCATTCCTTTGGGGTGATTAAAGGGGTGATTAATGTGTATGATTCCAATGATGTCAAAAGATTTTCCCTCTAGCGTTGGATAGAAGATTCAATGTCAACCACCACTTGGGTTTTGTGTACAAATTTCAATATGATTGAGTGGCCCCACAATAAATGAAAAAAATTGCCAATGCATTAGAAAAATGGTGAAAGAGAGGATTGGTTCTACATGTGTAATAAATTGGGAGTTTTTTTATCCTGATTCTAGTCATTGTCTTGGTAATCCCCATGATACGCATGGACCAACTTGCAGTTCAGGCTTGATAGAGATTTAGCATAGCTTGATCATGCCATGGTTTCAGTGTAGTCCTTTTTCACCTTCTCCAGCTGCTATTCTCATCCTATGGAGTCATTGGTAGATGTATTGTTAGAACACTTTCAATACACTTTCATATTAAATGGCAAGTTATAGCTCCCAAAGCTAGATGAGTTATTTCTTCCTCAATACATCCCTACTCAATCACAAGGCCACGCCTGCTCATATCTAGCATGTTTAGAATTTTGAGCCATGTCCTCTTCATGGAATTGGATGGATAAAGTGGTGGAATGATGCTATATCCCATACAAGCCTATTTATTTGCATCTATAAGCACTAACTGACTGAATTTTTCTGCCACTTGTATGAAGCCACTACCTGAGAGCTTTGCCTAGCCATTGCCACTCTAGAAGCTCAATTGTTTGATACCATCACCCAACTTCGCCTATCCTAACTATGACAACAGAAGCAAATTATGGATGCCTATGTTGCTCGTGGCACTCATATCAAAGTCAAATTGCACTAGCTTAAAATTGGTGATTAAGTATCAAAGGAATTTTTTCAAGCTTTATGGGCCCACCAAATTTTTCATACCATTAAGAAAATTCATGGACATCAAATCTTCCAAGATTGACCTGATGTTCTCCAGGAACACTATGAGAAATTTTTGGTCTGAACCCAAGATTATATGCCTGCAAAGTGTCATGCCTTACAACAATTCCTTGAGGTCGTCCCTCTCAAAGTGTTGAATTCTTATCACATCTTGTGTGATCAATTCCTTACCCAAGATGATCTTAAGGAGGCAATTTTCACCATGGAATTTTCTCCATGGTTGATGACAAGTCTCCTAGCCTTGACAACTTGTGAATTTTATAAAGCCTTTTGGGACATTATAAGGAGTAACCTTTATAATGTGTACCTTGAAGCAATACAAATTGGGTCTTTAGGTAACTTAATTAATAGAGGAAACATCAAATTCATTCCTAAAACTAGTGACCCAGATGATATCAATAATTAGCATCATATTACCTTGTTGAACATCTCTTATAAGATCATCATCAATGTGCTCATCCTCAAGTTACAGTCATTGTTGTTGATAATTGTTAGACCAAAACAAACAAGATTTATCAAGTCTAGATTTATCTTGGACAACATTATTGCAGTTTGGGAAGGAATGGAATGGGCCTAGCAATCTCAACAATCATCATTTTTTATTAAAATTAACTTTGCTAAGGTTTATGATCACATTGAGTGGCCTTTCATTATAGCCATGCTCAAGGTGCTTAGTTTTGGCCTACAATTTCTTCAATTAGTTCAAATGATTTTTGCATATGCCTCTACATGCATAACCATCTCTAGTTAGCAATCTCCTCCTTTTGGGCTATTTCAATACATTAGACAAGAGTTCCCTCTTGCTCCAAACCTCTATGTCTTGGTCGCAAAAGGTTTTGGTTATCTCCTTACTCAAGTTGTTGCCCATTCTCGCATCAAGGGGATTGTTTTTCCCAATTATGAGCAACAATTGGTTAATGGTCATTTATTTGTTGATTCTTTCCTCATGCTTTGTGAGGAAGAAGATAATATTACACAAGCCCTCAAGTGCCTTGTGTTTTTTGTTAAGACTCTAGTACCAACATTCAATGGGATAAGACCTTGTGTTACAATCCTTTCTACCCAATCTTGCTTCGTTGAGCTCCTTCGATTGGAACTAGATTGAGCATGCGGAAATATTTTGTTTACTCGCCATACCTTTTGCCTTCCACACCAATCCTTTTGAACTTTGGCAAGCAATATTGGTGAGAATTGAACAAAAAAAACTTTAGTATTAGATCACCAAGCCTCTCTCGTTGGGTGGTAGCTTTCAAACTTGTTCCAAGATATTGATGGTCATGCATTTTTATTATTCCTCTTGTTGGGTTCCCTCCAAGGCTTCATACTTGAAGTTCAAAAAACTCCTCAGAGATTTTCTTTGGGCTTCCAACGATGGTCATCATGGCTTCCACAAGTGGTGTGGGAATTTTGTTGTTTACCATGGGAGGCTAGATGTTTTGTATTGATCTCTATTTTCCAACAAGGCATTGCTTTGTGTGTCAAGTGTATAATTAGGGTGCTCACTAGCAATGAGGCTTGGAAAATTTGTGTTCACCATTGCATTGGCTCTGGCATTCCAAATGATCATCTAGCTTGGAAGGGCCTAGAAATTGGCACTATGAACCAATTCACACCCAAGGAACTTTTATGATTAAGAGCATCTAAAAAGCCTAAGAATCCCTCAAGCCTTGATTGCATTGGGTTGGAGATTATTTTCACAATGGTTTATCCATCAATCAATACTTTGTTTGGTGGTCCCAATTCTTCAATTCTTAAGGGAGACTATTGGCTCTCTTTCCTTGAATTTAAGAGGAGACAAAACCTTGCCAAAATTCATTCATCCAGTCACAAAGAACTTTCTTTCTTAGTCAAATTTTAAACAGAAGTACAAACTCTCCAATCAAAGATCAAGAGACCTAGCAGATAGTTCTTGCTTCGATTCCCTCAAAATCGCTTCATAAGTTGGGTGTGTGTTGTCAAGCCTTGGTGGAAGGACTAGAAATGGATTTTGAATATTCCTTTTCCAAGTTATAGGCCTTCTAAAGGCTAATCTTGGTTCTCTCCTCACTTGCATATAGTTGATCAACTTAACTTTCACTAGCAATTTCAATCCTCTTATGAGATTTGGAAAAAAATGCTTCCAAGCATTTTGGTAGTGATGGTGAGCCTGAAATGGCTCACTTTGCTTGGTGTCTTCTTTACCAAGGTCTTCCCATGAGGACTTGTCTCACTCGCATGGGTGTTCACAATCTGAATTGCTCATTCTATGGCCAAATTGAGTCCCCCAAGCACCTCTTCTACTCTTGTCCTCAAACTCAAGCGTGTCTGGAATCGAATCTATGACTTCTTTAGGCCATTAAAACCTACTCCCTTTTCATGGCACATGATTCTTATTAGGGATTGGCCTAATCCCCCTCACAAGTATACCCATTTATATGACACACTTTCAATGTGGAAATTTTATTTAGTATTTGGAAAGATAGAAATTATGTTGTTTTGTTTAATCACAACACTGCTAATAAATGCTTTTCTTTGTATACTAAAGCTATGATTTGCTTTGATGTTCTTATGCAAATTCAAGTGCAAGCTAGTAAAGTTGCACATCTCTAAGAGCTACTAGATCATAAGAGTAATGCCCCTTGCATTGTGGCTTGAGTCCCTCTTGACTCCACTTCTCCACATAGGCATCAATGTGGACATAACCACTATTCCAAATGAGATAGTTGAGGAGATTGTGAGTCTTGCTCTTGTGGTCATGTGGCACCTAATCCTAGGGACAATGTTGCTCATGGAGGATGGCTTCAACCTTCTCATTTGCCATCTCCTTGGCGAGACACTGGTTGGTCAAACACCAACAAATTTCCTTGTGTGCCACTTGCCATCTCTCTTGTGTACTTAATTATTTTTTGTTATGTTGTTTTAGGGCTAGGCTCTTTTGAACTCATGGGTGTGCTTCTCTACCACCCTTCCCTTTTTTGTGAATATTGTATTGTTTTCCTTTAATTAATGTAAAGTTAAATACGATATATTCATAACAAAAAAAAAAAAAATTATAAAAAAAAAAACTATTGATATTATAAGACACAAATAGATAAAAAAAATTAATCTCAAAATTGTTTTTACTATTTTATTTAATAACAAATATTTTATTTTATAAATAACAAATTTTTACTCAGATGTTTAGTCAATAAGATTGACAATAATTCATTTTAAAAATATTTTTAGTTTTTAAATGTACATCTCTACTTTAAAAAAACACAACTATTTATTGAATAGAAAAAAAATAATAACTTTTAATTTATTATCAAACACAACTATTAATAACTAATAAAATTTAAAAAAATTACTTTAATAAGAGTAGGTGATCTAACCTCCACAACCATAGTTAATACGTAACATTAGAGCTTATTTTTATTCGTCAGCTAGTTTTTTAATCGTTTAAATGAAAAGTCAGCGGAAGAGAGTGCAAATAACAGCTTTAGGTACTTCTCCCCACTCGACACTGACCTTAGTCGCCCGGGGTACTTTAAATAACACTACGAACTTTAATAATCCTCCAATCCAATGCTTATTCTCTGGGAATTCACAAAACCCAATCTGCACATATACATAACAGCTTATCAGCATATACAACATTCAAAGAGCAGCCACACCCAGTAATCATAGTACCTGGTACAGGAGGAAACCAGGTAGAAGCTAGGCTGACTGCAGATTATAAACCCAGTGGTCTGTTTTGCAGGAGGTGGCGTTGGGAGAAGGATTGGTTCAGAATATGGTTTGACGTCTCTGTGATTGTGCCTCCATTCACAGAATGCTTTGCCGAGAGGATGAGCCTTGTGTATGATAACCATGAGGATGAGTACATTAATGCCCCTGGAGTGGAAACCAGAGTGCCTTATTTTGGTTCGACCAAAGGGATGCAGTACTTGGACCCAAACTTCAAGTATTCATTCCGTTCCATTCTTCTCATTTTTTGTCTGGCTTTTTACACAGCATATTTTTATCATGTTTAGAGTAAGGTTATTAATGCCTTGCGATTCTTTAAAAAATCCACAAGGGATTGCCCTTGTTAAGTGCGGTTTGAATTTCAGGATAGGCATATACACAAAAATTACTCATTGAAAGTAGTAGGTGGACGCATCCGAAGATAGAAAATGTAAATTGTGTAACTTTAATGAAGTATAGGACAAAACACTCCTTTTAATTAGTTTTTATCATTGATTAGAAAGCTTTTTAGAAGAATTCTGTTTTTAAATTCTTGTATTAATGTTTTGGATCACACTCCATGGTCCATCATCAGGAAGAGGAGATAATAAGATGTTGATTGCAGATTTTTGTTTCTTGTGCCCTTAGGACCCTCTTGTTATGTATCCCTTCCTCTTCTTGTTTTTTAACCTAGATGTACAATCCACATCTTATTCTCTCCTTATCCTGATTATAAATGAGAGAGTGTGATATAAATTGTTGTTACAAAAATTTACACAATTTTCTGCCAGAAGCTTTCTAATCAATTCCAATAGACTGGAAATACATGTTTTTAGTCTCTATAATGACATTAGGCACAACAATGCATTTAATTTGCATTCATAACCTCGTATATGATTTTCTGTGGTGAAGACAATGAAATGACACTTGTGGAACTTATTTTAGAACAAGACTCCCATAAAAACCATGTTGTAAACAAGCAAGTAAACATGCTTTGGCGTGTCTTGCAGACCATTTTGGCCTAAAGGATCCTATAAAAGTCAATGAAGGCGATGAGATTGTGTGATTTACTTGTAGAAATCCTTTGCTCTTTTTTGGGTTAAATGCTGTATATGATTTGGAATGTTGTATGAAGTCCAGTCCACGGGCATTTCCTACTATGCTTAACCACCTGTGCGCAACACATATTGTTTGCACATTGTACCAAAAGGGGTGGGAACAGGACAGTTGCAATGCAAAAAATAAGGATGCTTAAAACAGGCCAATGTGACTTGTGAGAACCCTCATGTGGGAACAAAGAGACTTTTTCACTTTACTTTTAGGTGAATCCAATCATAACTCTGCAGTTAAGTGTGCTTGGGAAAGTGGTGCTGAGATGATAATGCAAAACGAAGACTATTGGGTTTGCTACCATTTATTATGGCGGGATTGATTCCTCCACAGATTAAGTGTAACTTTAGTGTTACCAGTAAAACCTGGCCTCCAGTGATAGGTATGTATTCTGGATCACCTGGCCTCCAATGATCGGTATGCATTCCCTATGCTTTTACTGTACACAGGGCTGGGGATATTCCTCCTGCAGTTACCTGTAATCCCTGGGTCAAGGCAAGGGAATTCCTTCTGCATTTAGATGTAATTTCTGGGTCAAAATAATCATGTAGATTTCTGTGAGAGGTGGATATGCCCTGTTAGAGAATTTCTCAGCAGCCACTTTTGCGCTCTGCCATATTTATAACTCTAACCATCTGTTAGAATTTGAGCCCTGAGCTTAACCAGCACAAAATAAATAAAAATCTGGAAATGAACTTGATACAAGCTTGAAGCAAGCAACTTTTTGAACTGTGTATTCTGGTATTTTAGGGCCTGATACCTAGCTTCAACTTTTTCCTTATTTTACTTACAATGTGGGGTTCCAAATACTATAGCTTTCTATTCATATCTGGCCTTGGAAGTTACCTCTATCTTTGGTGTGCACAATATCGACTGCAGCTCAAGCAACCATGTATGTGAGTCTCTGTTCAATAAAGGTCAACTTGGTACTATCAGCAGTTATGACTTCCTCCTAGACTCTGTTGACATTCTCACTTCTTTTTCATGACAAAGTTTGTCTACTTCAATTGTTAATCAGGAAGCTTGAACATGAGAATAATGATGTTGCCAATCATTTTTAGTTTTGATATTCCAAGCATAGTTGAAAAACTTGCCAAATTGAAAAACTCGCCAAGCCCAAAAAAAACACGACTCGGCAAAAACTCAGCAAAAGCTTGGCAACTTAAAATATTGCTTAAATTTCATTAAAAACACTTTTTTTTTTTGCAAAATTCAATGATAAAATGCATCCAATGAGTCAATGAATGAGTACATAAAAGAAACAAATTGAGTTTAGTTGTATTTGATTGATTTGAAAGCAAATTGGGTGCAAAATGGCATCCTCGTGTGGAATGCGTTGATATTGATAGTCTGAAACAAAATGAAAATAGAAAATTGTTTTTGTAAAACTGAAAGCAAATACTACATTAATATATTTTACAAATTTACATCCTCCTCTTCCCATGTCTAGTGAAAACTAGGGGGAGGTAGAACTAGACGATATTATAGATAAAGACTTGTAGGAAAACTTAGAAACTTGGACTTAGAGAGTACCTAGAAAATCAAATGAAATAAAAATGCCTTTTTAGCGGCCGCAGGAGACCTTTTTTTGGATGGGCGAGTTTTTTTTTCGGACTCGTCAAGTTTTTGGCCAAAAACTCAGCGAGTTTTTCTCCTGTATTTGGCGAGCAATTTTGGAGAGTAAATGCGGGAAAAACTCACCGTCACAAAAAACTCAGGAATTTTTTAAAACTCACCAATTAATCGGAGAGTTTTTCAACTATGATTCCAAGTTTCCAACTGATGCTGATTCTTAAGAAAAATAAGGGACACATGCATGATAATTTCTCGAATGATATAAATTGATAATCTGCCCTATAATCCTGTTTTGGTCTTCTAGCTTCTTTCTTTCCTTCTGTGCTATTCATTTGTATATATCGTTTAAACAATTTATGCTTACACTGTAGAATTTTTGGAACACCTAAAAGATGTTTTTCATCTTTTAAGTTTTTGTTCTGCATTTTCAGTTCATGACATGGCATTTGCTTAGTTGAAGCCCTTCAATTTTATCCCAAAAGTAGAAACACGTGGCAGCTTCAGTTTATTCTTCCTCACAAGTTTCAAAATTCTTTTAGCTATCATGCAGAACTCTGCAATCTTGAGTATCATATATTGCTCCAGACGCACTGTTCTTGCAAGTTATTCAATTGACTGCACTTTTTATTAACTTGATGATTTCCTATAGATGGGAAGCAACAACATTTATCATCAATCAAACCTTGAGTCAGTTCATACTCATAGTTCTGGATGTTGATTGACATTGCTGCAATTCTACATTTGCAAGCCTGAACATCCAGTTTTTACATTAGCCCCTTGAATTTTTTTAATTGTTTTTAGATTAAATTTAGGGGTTCTATATAAGGGGTCCTTACCCGACTATTATCAATCTGAAGAATTACAGTACTCCACATCTACTACATACTGCAATATACTTTTATCAGATTTACCGTGAGATCTTCAAACCATATAAATTTGAAACTGATTTTTAGCAATTTTCTTATGGTTTTTGACTTGCTTCCAACAACCTGCATCCTCATCCTCCTCATATTATGACAAAAACAGCAAAATGAAAAGGGACTTGTAAAACTGACTCTAAAATTCAATGCTCAATGCCCCATTCCTCTCTCTGAGATAAAACATTAGGTAAAGCTGCTTGCTGTATCCTGTATAGGGTTGGGACCATGACTATTGTTTTTGTTTGCTCTGAGCTGTTCTTCAAAGGGCTATTAGCTATATTGGATCATAGGCCTGTGCACCAGGAAATATCTCTATGCTCTCATTTATACTAGAGGACCATCTATTCAAAATCCATGGATGCAAGCTTGCTAGAGTGGGCCACAGATTACTAAACTTACAAATCAAAGCTTTTTTAGCAAACTTTCTCTTCTCCAGGCTAAACTTTTTAGCCCAGTTGCAAACGAGGAGCAATACCTGAGCTGGGTATGAGATTAATGAGCCACATTTGTTTTTACACAAACTTGCAAATGGAACCTTATCCATTGGCCTGTGGGCAGCATCGCTTTCAAACATCTGCTTTCCTTTTGCATTACTAGGATTCTTTTTCTCTGCCGGCTCTCCATCTCCATGCAGCATGGCCTCCAAGCTTAGCTTGCACGGGTTCACATGTGGGCCACAGGTGCCTTGAGATTTGAGAGAGATGAGCCTAAGCATTCGGTGTACCATCCCCAAAATCTGCTACCACTATCTCATCATCTCCACCTCCCTTAACGTGATTCAGAACATTCTCTGATGGGTTTGCCACAGAAAAATCAGGCTTAGGGTTTACCATGGGAAGAGCAGGTTATCATTTTGAAATCGTAGAGCCTTTTTTATGGCACATTATGCCCTTGGATTTTTACATAACACCACTTTTCAGATGTTAGTTTAAAATGTATCTTTTCTATATTTGTAGTGGAGATGCTTGATGAGCTTACTTGATAGCATGTTATATATTTGTAATTTCGGTCATCCAAGGCTATCAAGTTATCAACAGATTTTATCTCATTTTTAATTTTACATTGCTGAGAAAAGAGAAGATCATAAATCGATTGGGTGTAATCTCAGTGCTATATACACATAGTTATCTGTAATGTTCAATCATATTGTATAGGTGACAGGATAAACTTGAGAATGTTTTTGTAAGGCCTCACCCCGCAGGTGATTAATACAACCCTACTTTGTTACATACTTTATCTAAATAGATAGTTAGGATTTATTTTAGGCATTACATTTGGTATCAGAGCCTGGTTGCAACACTGGAATCTCTGGGTAGTGATGTTTCCCATGTGGTGTTGTTTGTGTGAATTTGTTGTGTGCTTGTCTCCTTATTGTGATGATGGTTGAAATGACCTTATGGGATCTTGAGTCGCCTTCATCATTCTTGATAATTTTGATTGTGAAAGAGTTAAATTAAAAAGGGAATAACTATGTTGTTAAATCGAATGAACATTATATAACCTCATGTGAATGATACATTTGATTATGAAGAAGTTAAATAGCCCAGTTTATAGATTTTGATTGGCCAAAATTTAAATATGAATGCGCCTATCTACCCTCCTGTAGGACTTGTAAGTGTTTAAGATGAACAATATTAGGCAAAGTAAATGTGTGAATTGTATGTTTGATTCATGTTGATTAGCGTGTTATGTTGAATTATTGTTGTGAAGACCGAGTCAATCTAGGATGAGAATAGAAGGGAAAACAAAGTGAATGGCTAGAAAACTATGGATATGATTGTTACAAAATGCATCCTCGTGTTATCCAATAATCTTGAACCTTATGGAGATGTAAGATGATTCTTAAGACATGACTATTATGTAGACAACACAAATTTATTAGAATAAACATCATTTAACTTCATAATGCAAGTGAATAACTTAGTATAAAACACTATAATTCTTATATCGAAATGTATGTGCCTTGGGGTGATTTGAAAACATAATTATTTTCTTGTGTGTGGAGAAATGAAGTGTTTCCAAATAGTGCATGTTGTCTTAAAATCAATTGGATGTATTTTTGGTGTAAAGCTATTTTGAAGATATGAAAGAAATATGTTTGATTGGGTAAAGAACCTTGGTCCTGAAAATTGCATTCCTACCATAGGATGTATGCATAAACTTGTGTATGGAATCAATTGGCATTGAGTAGAAGTTTAGAGATAAACTAGAATAGTGAAACCATGTGCATGGTAAATAAATAATAATGATGGTAACAAAAATAATGCATTAGTAAATCTTGCCTTGTTTAATTTCAAATATAAGCTCTTCTTTCATTGCATGGTATGCCTGAAAAGTAAAATTTTGTGTGCATTATAGTAGCCTTGTTTGAGAAGATGTCTTATAGTGGTTGTGTACGCTAATGATAGAATAGAATATTTTGCAGCTTAATTATGTGTAAGAAAATGGTTTGTTTCTTTAAAAGATGAAAGTTGGAAGTAAGGTCGATTTTGTTTTCTTTGTAGACATGTGAATACCCCATAATGGTTCTTTTGTTGTGTGCTAAGGCAATTTCTGTGGGTAGACCAAGTCGTGAAAGTAAGTGTATGTTGTGCATCCTTGACTCATATGGAATGGAATGATAAGATTCTTGATAATTAATGTGACATGTCATGTGGAAACCAGTATATGTGTTGTGCCCAAGTGTGAGATACAGGTTATCCAACTTGGGATAAGGGTGGTGGACGTCTAGTACGATCCCTTATGAGTACCCTTTGTGATGGAATTTGTGTAAGCCAACTAGTTGCGTGTTTATGCAAATGTGTTAAGTGTGTGTATGTGTATTTACTAAATGAAATGTGATATATTCCCTTGTGTTAGTCTTATTTGTATGTTAAATGTGTACCCCTAGTGTTTGGTTCCCCCCTTATGGGAGTGTGATGCCAGCTAGTGTAAATAGGGGTCGAGAGGCACATGTTCTCCCATCGGGAAATTACAAGCTCAGGGCTTTGTCCCTAATCCTGATAAAGGATCTATGTCGAGTCATTGTAATCCTCCCATGGACGTTGACCGTGGCCTACTCCCCCACATATGAGAGCCACACTTGTTGGTTCATAGTGCAAATCTATTCCTTGATGTTATAACCCATGGGTAAAGGATCGAGTTACAGGGACCACCAGTGATTCATATTTATGTGGTCGGGGACCACTACCTATTCATATTCATGTGGTCGGGGACCACCAGTGATTTATGTTTATGTGGTCGGGGACCACCAATGATTCATATTTATGTGGTTAGAGACCACCAGTTACTTATCTTTATGTGGACAGGGACCACCAGTTATTCATATTTATGTGGTCAAGGACCACCAGTTATTGCATGCTATTATACTTATGTGGTTAGAGAACCACCATTCCCCTCCTCCCCTTAGGTGGCTTGTCAAGTCACATGGTGCTCGTGATGTGCAAATTGTATCATTGAAATATGAATTGTTCATAATTCTTAATTGATGTTTTACTTTATTATACGCCAACAATGTGGAATTTTACAATTATTTTATTAGGCTACTTAGCCGTTTGAAGGTTGTTATAGTCCAATTTTCCTCAAGGACTTGTTTAAATTTCATTTTGAATTAAGTTTGAAAGGTTACAATATAGCTACAATTGATCTTTATTTTGTTTTTCTCTAAATTTATAGTTTCCTCTTTGGGGGTTTTATTGAAACTTAGGTTTGTGATCTTATGTTATTTAGTTTGAGGCTTTCTCATTGGTTGCAAATTGTTGGCATGTGTGGTGTAATGTAAAATTTGTATACTGCCATATCCCTAGGGGTTCCCTGGCAGGTCGTATAGGGGAGTAGATGCGCTGGGAAATTATTTTGAAAGGGGTTGTGAATGGGACTGGTATGGGACAGTCATTAATCCATTCTTTCCCTCATCCTATGATTGTTCTTACCTATATGGAGGAGTCCTTAGAGAAGGGCCTCGAGTGGTATCCAAGAATATCCATCCTTGTAAACCCCATTGTGTGAGCCTTATGTTGTAAATTTTGTGATTGTACGAGGACAAGCGCACCCATTGGGAAGAGCATCCTTGCCATTGTTTTGTGTACATGTGAAAATTGCGAGTAAATGTGATGTGGAATACCAGTGAGCTATGTGTGAGTGTAACAATTAATGCAAAGTTAATATTCCTTGAGACATGGTATGAGTGCCATGGTTATAAGGTTAAGTATACTCTTAAGGACAAAATGTGAAGCTTATAAAATTATGAGACATGATTGACCATTGAAACAAAAATATTTTCTAACATCATGAGTGATGTTAATGGTGCAAAGAAATTTTGAGGTGTGTCAAAGGTTATGAATTCATTTAGATATATTTTTGAGTAATTTAATTGAAGTCGGTTACATTGTTAATGAATTAGAGCTATGTGGATGGTCATTAGAATTTGTTATGTTAAGCGTATATCAGATAAATGTTCCATTATCAGAAATTTTGTTCTAAGTATTTGAATGTTTAATTCAAGGAAGAGATTTTCCTCTAATGTGTACTGATAGTTGAATGTTTTGATTAGTCATCACAAAAGTAAAGTAATTAATGCATGTTTAATAAATTAATGCGTGTTGCTATATTGGGACTAGGTTTTCCGACCTTAACGACTTCCAGGAGGAAGTCTAAGCTAAGGGGAGAGGGATGTAAGGCCTCACCCCGCAGGTGATTAATACAACCCTACTTTGTTACATACTTTATCTAAATAGATAGTTAGGATTTATTTTAGGCATTACAGTTTTGGAATCCTTGATCACTATCAATGGCCAGCATGCGATGATAAACAGCCATAATGCAACAGGTTGCTGCTAAGAAAAAAATATCTTATGTGTTAACATGTTAATCTTCTGGGTTAACACATTTGTGATGTACTTTTCAGTTCAGATAGTTATGGTAGTAAACTATTCTTCTGCCTATAAAATAAAGATGTAAAACATTTTTTTTGGAAAGCGATTTTTTTGACATGCAATAAAATATAATTTTCTATTCTGCCCCTCCTGGGCCTAACCATTGTATCATAGCCCGAGGTTGTGACTTGAGGAAGAAAATGGGAGACAATTGCAGAAAGTTATACATATATCCATCTCTCTAGACTAATTTTTTTTTAGTCGCTAGGTTTTTGATCTTTGTAGAAAGGTGCACCAAGATTGACGAACAATGCCAAGGTTCAGGCCAAAAATGTGTTGGGTCAAATAACTCATTTTGTGATAACAGCAAAAGGAGACATTGAGAGAAAAACAACAATAGTGCGGTCTGAGTAAACAAACACCACTTTAATTCTGCAACAATTACAAAAGACAAAACTGGAATAGGAACGCACAATGCACAGGACAGAAGAATAGGTTATATGGGCATTTGGGGAGAATAAAAGATTTGGTTGAAGAAATCCATTTAATTCTTACATCATCCGAGCGATTCACTGGCAAGATCTAAATATGAAAATATGGATCCATTTGAGTTGTTTAGAGTTGTGTGGGAAATTAGATATTTTTTTTAAATGTATAATTTGCATGAAATAATTGTGTGAACAAAGCAGAATATTTCATGGGCAATTAGGCATTCAAAATGTCTTTTGCATCCTAAACTGTGGTGTGGTTCAATCTTCGCACATCGTCAGATTTGTTGATAGTTTCAGATTAACAGTTATGTTGCAATCCAAAGCCAGTGTGGGTTATGTGTCACATCGAGATGACACCGAGCATACTTGGACCAAAGAATCTGACTGTACGGTAAATTTCAGTTTCCTTTTGCCATGAGAATGGATATTTGGGGTAATACATGGTAGACTGGAATAGTTGTCATTTACCTTGAAAATTTGCATATAAAGGACTTTGTTTTCAACATTTTTATGCAAAATTGATAAATTATGGAGTAATGAGAGTGTATTTGTTGTTATAAAGTTTGTCAAATTGTTTATTTTGCTATCTACCATTATGTTCACATTCTACATTGATAACATATTGTGTCTAAAAATTCATGTAAGCACAATAGATGAGGCAGAATTAATATTTGAATGTTGGAGACAATATAAACCTCTATTCATGCAATTCTCTAACCAATACATATTATTGAGAAAAGAACTTAATAGGTTACAAGATCAGTTAGGAAACACATGGCAGGAAGATGTTGAGCAGGATGTACCTTTTTCTAGCATTTCAACAAAGCAAGCAAGTAAAACCAATATGCCCTTGAAGAAAGGTGTTGTGTCTTCCCTTGTGTCAGAAAGACGAAATGTTGTGTTTAAGCCTCTAGCCCAAAAATACCACCAAGCGAAGTCACAAAAGAAGAAATCCATTGAGTCAAATTTCGCTATTGCACCCAAAACCATTGTGAGAGTTTGGGAATCTCAGAAAATAAATAGGGGAAAATGTGGTCTTGGTTACAAAGGTTTTGTTGGCTCTTGTTAGGAATACGATCACAGAGCAATATACAACAAAATGAAAAAATAAATAAAATATAAGATAACAGCATTACATAAAACACAAAGACACAAATATATGTGGCTCACCCAATATAGGCTACATCCACAAAGAAACAGCCAACCCTTCCTTTATTCTATCCAACAATATGAAAGAATACAACCTACAACATATCCATTGTAATTTCCTCTTCTCTCTATCACAATCTCCTCACAATACAATACAATGCAATACTCAACCGTAAAACAATGTCTTCATAAAAGGGGGTTGCCTTCTAAGGCAAGAAAAACCAACATAATCTCTACCATCTTATATGTGACCTAATGATAACTGGTCCAGATTTACAATAAACAATTTACACCCTTGTGCTATAAATATTAACCAATAAGATTGGGCTCCACAACCAGCAACTCGTTTGTCCCAGAATATTCTAAACCCATAAAACTTGTATCAGAAGGGCTTATGAATAAATGTCCTATTGAGTCTACATATGTTGATGATTATTGTGAGAGTTTGGGAATCTCAAAAAATAAATAGGGGAAAATGTGGTCTTGGTTACAAAGGTTTTGTTGGCTCTTTTGGCCCAGAATATTCTAAACCCATAAAATTTGTATTAGGAGTATGCATGAATAAATGTTATGTTGAGTCTACATTTGTTGATGATTCTTGTGAAGTTCAAAAACCTAAGCAACCAAAAGCAATGTGTACCAAGTCCAATAATGTCCAAATTTGTTCCAATTGTGGAGGTCAAGGTCATCTTTCTAGTAATTGCTTTGATCTAAACCCTTGTACATCATGTGGTTTGCATACTCATTCTATCAAACATTGTTATCTACCAACTTCACCTTCAAAGTCTATGAGGTGTATGAATTTTGGTTAGATAGAGCATTCCAAGTGGTTGATTTGTTAACCAAATCTTATAAGAGAGTTCAATCTATTATTGACGATGAAAATGTGCCTACTAATAATGGTGATGATGTTATTCCTCATAATTCTTCTAATAATAATGTAGATCTTATTGAGCATACATTAACTACAGTTAATGTTGATATTTTTGAGATGCTACTTGGTATATTTGATAAGCCACAAATTATTGAGAAGATTGAAGAAGTGAATTTGCTTCCCATGAAGAATGATTTTGCTAATATTGGAGATGCAGTTTATGATGCTTATGATGATGTTGGTCCTTACTGATGTATTCCACTTATTTGAGGCTATGGAGATAAAGATGTTGCCTCCTGTTCACTAACTCCATCGGGGAGATCACATTGCTGACATTTTCCTCTCTCATCTGTTGAATGGGGGAATCTTGTGTTTGATAGATTCAAGGTGATACTTCATAGATTGTTGACACCTTGTGATTCCATAATGCTGCACCTAATATGTGCTATTTCAGATATTTTGTTGACATCTTGTGATTCCACAATGTTGCACCTAACAAGTGCTATGTCAGATATTATTTGATTTCAGATATTATTGGTGGACAATTGATGTGTATATATTCCTCCACAATGTATTGATTGCACCTAATGTGTGCTATTTCAGATATTATCTTCAGTGATAATGCAGAGTTACCCCAGAATGATGGTTGGTGACTACGCATATTAGCCACTAAAGCTTGTCATTTTTTCAAATTGCAGCATGGACAAAACAAGTTCAAATTTGAGACTTGTCAAAGTAACAGGCTCATTCACCAAATTTGAGACCTATCAAAGCACCAAGCTCAATATCAAAGTTTGAACCTTGTCAAGGTATCAGGCTCAGTATCAAAGTTTGAACCTTGTCAAGGTAACAAGATATTCTGATATTATTGGTGGACAGTTGATGTGTATATATTCCTCCACAATGTATTGATTGCACCTAATGTATGCTATTTCAGATATTATCTTCAGTGATAATGCAGAGTTAGCCTAGAATGATAGTTGGTGACTACTCATATTGGTCACTAAAGTTTGGTCATTTTTCCAAATTGTAGCATAGACAAACTAAGTCCAAATTTGAGACCTGTAAAGGCAACAGGCTCATTATCAAATTTGAGATCTATCAAAGCAATAGGCTTAGTATCAAAGTTTGAACCTTGTCAAGGTAACAGGCTTAGTTCAAACAAATTTAAGACCTGTCACAGTAAACTTTTTAAAGAAGTTTCAAATCAGTCAGCAAATATTCTCATCAAAATGCTTGGTGAAGAGAAGTTTGAGCAGTTCAAAATACTGCTTGGTTTCATGATAACCCCTTCAGATTACATGGGGATGTTAAAGTGTTAATCTTCTAGGTTAACGCATTTGTATATACTTTTCAGTTCAGATAGTTATGGTAGTTAAACTGTTCTTCTGCCCATAAAATAAAGATGTAAACATTTCTTCAGAATGTGATTTTCTTGATATGCATTAAAATATATTTTTCTGTTCTGTCCCTCCTGGGCCTAAAGTGCACCTTATATTATTTAATGGCAATGTGTATTCCATTAACTCTGGGCTATCATTTGATTTATTAGAATTGGTTTCATCCAAAAGATTATTTCTCCTGCTCATTATCACGATGTTTATGATGCAGGTCTATAACCCCTTATATGTCACTCTTAGTGAGATCTCTTGAAGATGCCGGATATATTGATGGAAAGTCTCTTTTAGGTGCACCATATGATTTTCGTTATGGTCCTGGAACAAAGCCATCTTCTGTAGGTAGAAAGTATCTGCATGATCTACAAAAATTGGTCGAAGAGGCTTACACATCTAATGGTAACAAAAAAGTCATTCTTGTTTCCCACAGTCTGGGAGGACTATGGGTGTTATATTTGCTAAATCAGCAGCCTTTGTCATGGAGACACCAATACATCAAACATTTTGTTGCCATTGCAGCACCATGGGGAGGAACAGTACAAGAAATGAGAACTTTTGCATCTGGCTATTTTCTAGACATTCCTACTGTAAATCCTTTAGTTGTTAGGGCAGAACAAAGGAGCTCTGAGAGTAATCTATGGCTTCTACCTGTTCCTCAAGTATTCGGAAATAATACTTTGGTCACAACAGAACAAAAATCGTATTCAGCTTTGGATATACCAGAGTTTCTCAAGGACATTGGCTTTTCTGAAGGTATTTATCCATATAAATTTCGCATCCGGCCTTTGACAGAGAATTTGAAGGCTCCCAAAGTGCCAGTAACATTGATTTTTGGAACAGGGATAGACACTCCTGAGACACTGATCTACAGCAAGGGGGGTTTTGATCAACAGCCCGAAGTTATTGTGGGTGATGGCGATGGAACTGTAAATTTGTGCAGCTTGTCAGCTGTTGTATCCAATTGGTCTGCAACAGAAGGTCAAACACTAACGGTAGTCAAAATACCTCAGTGTACTCATACCACCATTCTAAAAGATGATGATTCAATTCAAAAGATAGTTGATGTGATTTTGGGTGCCAATTTACAAAGAGCACATTCAGCTGTAACATAATTAGTCCCAAATTAATGTATTTCTCTCTTATAAATTAATCAACGATAAAAGATCATAGCACCTGCAGTTCACCTTTAGGCAAGTGAGATCAAGATAGCGCAGAAAGTTCACATAACTCAAGGTACAAAGCGTTGTAAGAAAGGTAATTTGCAGCCTAATATGTGCCAATAGCCATACATTTGTGATATATATTGGATATTTGATCACTTTTCTCACCGTCTGACTTAAACTGACCCTGTATATGTTGTCAAACAAAAGAGCTACAAGTTCAAGAGAATGATTGTGATGATGAAAACATCTTCTTGTTATCCATATTCCATACCCATTATTGGACTTCTGATTTGTTGGACCAGCTGTGTGTAGTGATCATATGTTTAAAAATGTCTCAACATTTCGCTACTATATTGACTATACATTCTCAGTGGTTTTTGAAAATATTTCCCTAATTGAAGTAATTAGTTATCAGCATAAATCATTCATCTGTTTAATTGTTGCAACTCTAGTTTCTGTCATCTTACAAATTTATATTAAGATTCATGGTATATTGTAATTTCAAATTTCAATTGATTCGATTGAAAGGGGTTGAAAAGTTGAGAAATCTATTGTTCTCATATGTTTAAGAGTGTTATGTTAGAAGTTTCAATGTTCTTCCCAGATCAACTGTGGAGTTTGATGAATTTTTAACTACACAGTTGAGCTGGGAAGAAGATTGTAAATCATAATTCCGATCAAAGATGGTTGGCCATTAAGAGAGTCGGTAGTTCAGTGGTAGAACACCTCAAAGCAAATAGGAATTCGCAGATTCGACTCGTAAATATCCATAAAAAAATTTAACAAAATGCAATAAACGTTACTCTCAAAATTACAAATATTCTAAGACTGGTATTTTAATACAAGAAGACTATGTTGAAGCACAATGCTTTCGGGATGCCAACCTGACCTTTTTTAACCTTATCGAGAGTATTTCAGTTCTGCACTGTTCTATTGCCCCATTGTTGTTTATCTCTATGAGGTAGGTGGATGGTTTTATTTGTGGTTTCACTTTAAATATGTATTGCCTTCCTATTAAGGAATTCAATCTACCCTAAAAAATGTTTTACTTGTCCCATGATTATTATTACTTCATTTAATAAATGTTGCTTTTTTCTAAGTTTGTATTTATTTTGTGTTTGGTGTGCAGCGAAATATATAGTTGAGTTTTTTTATTATTTTACTATACAAGATTTCATGAAGGGTTAATTGAAATGAGACATAAATTATGAAGTGAGATGTTCAATTCATGAAATGATATTTATTTCATTTAATTAAACTAACTATTGCACCTTAGTATGCAATGGGTACGCCGAAGAAGTGTGGAAGGTCAATTAGAATAAATTTTGGTCTATTTTTGGCATAATTGTAATAATATATATATATATAATTTTAAAACATAATAATAATTTATTTATTTATATATATTTAATAATTTTGTTAAAAATATAATATATATTTAGTAAATGAGATCAATTGGTAGTCATTTAAAAAATGATTTTAATATTATTATTAATTTTTTATAATTTTTTTAATTATAGAATAATATTATTATATTTATTTTTTAAATTTTATGTATTAACTATTATATTGTTATATATTATAACATTATATATTATAAACCAAATTATTTATTATATAAAAGTAATATAGCATTACGAACTATATTTAATATTATAGATTATGTTATATATAATAAATATTATTAGATCTAAATATAATTTAAGATATACTATATGTTATATTTTTTACATATAATACTAATTAAAATATTTAATATATTATATGTTTAATATTTGTTAAATCTATTATTTAAAAGTATATTAAATTTATTAAAAAAATTAATTATATTTATTTATATAATAATTTAATATTGAATATAAATATTCTATATAGTATATATTTATTTTTAAAAAGTAGTAATTAAATATAAACATAATATATAATTAATGTGAAATATTTTTTAATTTATTAAAAAATATATTATAAAATATAAAATATTATATATTAATTGGATTATATTTATTGCTAATAATTTCTAATATAGAAAAATAGTTAAAATTTAAATATTTATAATTAAAAAACATGTGCAATCACATTGACAAAATGAGCGAAGTTTGCTGGAAAAATATTTTTAAATCCCTATTTCATTTAAATGCCTTGGCTGCTCCCATTTTCATTTAAACGCCCCGGAACGAAAATAAACAAGAGCTACAGAGCAACAAAGTTCCTGACAGAAAGTTTTAGAATAGTTTTGTTTTATTTGTTGATTTTACAATGTTTTAGGAACAATTGGTCAAGATAAAGAAATTGTCACCTAAATTTAGGAATTTGATCATTGATAGAGTCAACTTTGTCTTCCATTAGAAAATGACTCTTATAACAAAATAATTTTGCTCACTTCAAAATTCTCATGCTCTGTTGTGCTTTTAGGCATGAAGAAAGCACAATTTACATGTTGCCAGCTTTATGTAAATATTTATGAGTTCAAAATTTCCTTAACCATTTAGCATATATGATAAAATATCCTCTTTCAAAAAGCGAAGATCTTTAGAACTTTCATTGTATGTAGAGACATGTATAACCAACTTGCTTAAATGTTACAATTTTTTGCACAAATGAAAATGAAAGCATATAGTTCCAAGTCCTCTTATAGGTTCCTAATGTCTCCAAAAAATGCCTTACGATAGAAAATGATCTTTTTATTCCATTCAGTAATTTAGATAACTCATCTATAAGCCTAATAAAACTTATAATGTGAAGTCTATTGCATAAGGCCTAAATCAAACATCAAAAATATCAATTGAACCCATATGCCCATTTTGATGATTGTAGAGTAGTGGGAAAAAGCATTGCAATAGTTATTGGACCAAGACCACATGGTAGACGATATTGTTGAAGCTATTCTTGAAGCCTCTTCATAGGAAACATGACTGACTAATTTTTGTATTCTCTTTTAGCACTAGGATCATGCAAAAGTGGAAGCAATAGTTTTAATTTGCTATATATTAACCATCTTTTACTTACAATTTTTTTTTGAAAAAGGAAGTTAGAAGGTGCCATACCTTTACTGCATTTAAGCCAAGATCAACTAGTACTACACCAGGTTTTGGCTAATGACCACGAACCAAATTTGGCACACCTGTTGCAACAATAAGAATATCTACTTCATGAGTAAAATCTGCATAGAAAAATCTTTTTGTTTTGAGTAGCTATCTAGTCTACATAATTTTTTTGGAAACATGGTTTAAAACTTTAAATTAATACTTAAATAAAGATAGTCTACTATGTTTCAAATTTTAGAGCTATTCAATGGAATATGTCCCATATTCTAACATGTCAAAAACTTTTTAAAGAAGAGATAATGTAGTCCACCCTTAATCAATGTGTATTTATTTATAGACTAAACATCTAAACTTATAAATTTATAGATATGTATTTTGCTTAGAGATAAATTTTGTCATTATACCAAGCAATCTAAAAATCAACTAAGCATTGTTCATTTATCAATATTTGTTGACCATTTTGAAGTTGAGATAACTTATAAGGATTTGGGTGTGTTATCCTTTTCAAACCCAAATCTTCTATCATCTCATTAGACATTATTGTAACACAATTTAACTACTTGTGAGATTTTTTTCATCCCAAGTTAACTCAACAAGTTTTTAATGAGCACAAATATGAATGGATTCCCTCTATCAATATTTATCACTGCCTCTTTCTAATTAATGTTGATTGCTATTTTATTTCAAGTATTAATCAAACCTCATATAATATACATGAATTACAAGCAAGAAACCACTAAAGGGTAGCATGGGAAAGCAAGGCATTCCAACTGGTCAATGGATTGTTCTTCAAGCTGGGGCCCAACCAAGTATTAAAGTGTGTGGCACGGTAAGAGATTGGGAATGTACTTCAACATGCACATGAGAATCTTATTGGAGGCTATTGGTACTTCAAGTTCATGCTGCAACATGCAATGTACTCTTGGAAAGTCTATGGTGGCTTTGATGCCAAAGAATAGGTAACGAAATATTGAATTGGCAAACCATTAAAACAAGACTTTATGCCCCTTTGGCCATCCCAACCACAAGAAATATTTGAAATATAAGGATTGAACTTCATTTTCCCATTAAATTTTATCCAGACACATTAGTGTAAATACATTGTCTTCGCCACTAAAGTATGTGATGAAGTGAACTCAAGCAAGGGCCATGTAAAACAATAGAAAGGCTAAGTCGAGGCCATAAAAAAAGTCCTCATTTTAGTTATAACATGTGGATTCTCTTGGTTTGGTTAAAGATTCTATGATCCTTGTTGTTCTTAATTCCAACCCACTTCCCATCCCCATTCCCCCTAGTGTCATGGATACCAAGACCAAACACTTGTCTATGAGAATACTATTACCATCACTCAATTCAATCAAGCTTGGATGAGAGGAATTGTAATGAAAAATGGATGAATGTCAAGGATCTTATTCAGAGGAACTTAAACTAGATGTTGAGGACTTCTCTATCTTGAAAGATCACAGTACTAACTTTATGTTCAAACCTTGTACTTTATTTCCTAGGATTTCCTCTACTTCCCCCCAAATGATGGTCGTGCTATCAATATGGCCTCTTGGGGTTATAATTGTCTAAAGAAATATAAGGATGACATTAAAGAAACTGCCTGTAAATAACAAAAGCAGGTTAGAGTTTTGTCTTCTAAGAATGAGTTATGAGAAAGTTTCTCTATAGAATTCCTATTCTCTTGAATATTTTCCTAAGTTTTTCAGACTTCAAACTGGAAGTTGATAGTCTGCAACAAACTTATGACCTTGTGTCTATGACATATGTAACTGGGGTCATCATGAAATAGAAAGTCCGCACAACCTCAACCTACATTTGGTTAATTATCCTTTTATGTAAGATAAGGTTTGTGATGAAGGTCCATGGTTAAGGGAAGATGTTGCAGAGAAGCTTATGATGGAACTTAGCATACAATGTGGCATTGGATTTATTCCAACTTGACAAATAGGCTTGGAACCTTGTGATTTTTATATCTTCTTGTAGTGTGATTAATCTTGCAAGGGGGTGCACCCATTATGACCAACATTTAAATATGGAATCCTTAGATAGTTTTATAGCAGGATTTTTGTTTTAAATAGTAGGTTTATACTGACTATTGAAGGCATCTTCAATTTTTATATTTTGGTATACATTAATGATAGTCAATAGACAAGTAGTGTCCCAAATCAAGCTATTGGGTTTGAATGAAAAACTAGATTTATGTTCCTCCAATTTATTGGAAGGATGATAAATTGATACTCTAACCTTATATTTAACCAAAATATTAAAGAAAGTTGAATCTAAGTTTAAAGTTTCAATAAATGGCATATATGAGAGACAAAACATGCAATGAGACTATAAATTAGTTTATCTAAGGGGCAGATGAATGAGGGTAGAATCAAGCTAGCTCCATATTTTCAAACTCTCCCTATTTATTTTTCTTATATCAACAAAAACCAAACTTAAGCAAAAATTCCAAGAGGTAAAAACAAATAAAAGTAGAGATCCCTGTAATAATGACTAATGTTTATTTTAATATATTTTACTTTTCTAATATTTGCCACCTTAGTTGTAGATATAATAGACATATTGGCTTATATATATCCGAACACTAATTAGCCATACAATTTTAGTCTTTCCATAATAGAAAATATGTAAAATTTGCAAATTAAGATTTCCAATGATATATTGCATATCAATTTTTTTTTTTAAAACATATAGTTGAATTATATTTGAATAGGTCTTAATTCTTATAAATCTAATTTATGTTAAATATGAATTATTTGTAGGCACATCTTCAAAATTGAATTTAGATAAATAACATTTTACTTGGTTCAAAACTTTTATAAGATGAGAATCAATGATGAGTTATATTAATTATCATATCAAATTTTAATATTTTATTGTATTGTGTTATGTTTCCAAATGCAAGGTAGAAATAATTTATATTTTAATTCTAGCTTATTATCTTATGATTTTTTAATTAAATTTGTTACTGCTTTGTTTAGATTTACTTTAGGTCTTTAGACTATTTAAATATAGGAAAAATAATAATGAAAAGAATATAAAAATGTGAAAGAAACAAGAAAAGGAATAAGTTTGTCATGAGTGAAATAATAGTATAATAGTATAATTATTTTACATTTAATTACAATTACAAGTTAGAGGTTTAATTGAAATATTTCATTATTTAATAAATACTTTTATAAATGTATTATAAAAATTGAACACCATTTTTATGAATTTGTTTAAATAATTTAAAATTAACATTATGTTTGATTTACCATATTTTTGATATCAACTCAACTATTTTTTAAATAATATAATATTTTGTTAATCTTAATTTTAAAATTATAATTAATAATTCACCACAAAATTATATGATTAAAGATTTTAAATTTATAAACATAAAAATCAGAGTCCGCTGCAACAGCTCTAACTTGGTCATTGATTTAAACAAATTTATTATTATTTCCCTGTCACCCAGCCTGGAGATTATTTCTTTTTCTTCCACTTGCTTACAATAATTTTAAGTAAGTATATATTTTTATTATCAGCCAACGTGGAGATTAAGCCATCTGCCGGACATTTGCGAATTAGTCAATTAAGTCCCCATCGCCTATGAGCTGTCCAAACCTCAGTATTGAATATTATACATTAGTGTGAATTAAAATGCATATTTTTTAAAGTGTTTATATTAATTTTTTTATCTCCATCACATTCCAAAGTCAAATATAACGTATTATATATTCAGTATTGGGCTGCTATTTAACTCTTCTGCTGGAACGGCTCTAACTTGGTCAATGATTGTTTCATTGGCTTGATTAAATTTATTATTATTTTTTATATTTCTCTTTCAACTAGTCTGTATATCATTTCTTTATTCTTTCCCTTTTAAAAATTATTTAAAGCTAACATCAAATTTTACTATCATCCAATTCGAAGATTATTTATTCATTTTTCTCACCTAATTCTCTAAAAAAAAGTAAGCCATCTCTCCATCAATTTACCGATCAAGTCAATTAGATATCTAGTGACGGACCAATGTTTAACTTTATTAAAAAATCAATTAGAATCTAAGGGAGATGAGGGTAGGTTGGGTGACTAAGAATTGAGTTTTATTCATGTCAATTTATAACTTGACATGGTGCAAAATATTCCAAAATATCTAAGGTGTGTCATTTATGAGGTTGATTTTTTAATACAAAATATGTTGTCATTAACAAAATGAGAGTAGACGGCCTTGGATTTACTTAGTAGGGGAATCCCATGAATGAGATTAGTGGATAGAGCATGCTAAAAAAGATAGCCAAGAAAATTAATTTAGTTAAAACATATAGTAATGTGGCCAAGGGATAACTTTTGCAAATGGATTTTTATAAAGTTTAAATTGAGGGGAGAGGGATTCATTGACCAAAATTCTAGCATTAGCATCAATGAATAATGTCCTAATGTGATTGCATATCATGGGCATGTATCCAACCATTTTAGTATAATAAGTATAAAGGAGATAAATTATGATTATAATCTTTATCAAAGTCAATTTTGATGATTAAGGCATTTTGGATAGTTTTTTGGGCTCACTTAACCATTTCACTAGCAAGGAGCAGCCTATCTAAAATAAAACTAGTCAATTTGCTATGGTCTAACAATCTATTGAATGATAAACTAAGAATAAAATTATTTTTCTAATTTCTTTTGGGGAAAGATATGTAACAAAGGATATTTTTTATTATTTTTTTCTAAATATATTTTTTATTAATTTTTGTTGGTCTAATTGTTGTTTTTGAAAACATCATGTACGACAACCATAATTTGACCTACACTAATTATTTTTTTATTTTTTTCATTATGTAGAGAATTTTTTGTAGATTGATGTCATGTAATTTTTTTTTTTTAAAGTTACCAAATTAAAAGTTATTAAAAAAGTCTGACTTTCAAGTTTATGGACCTTAGAAATTAATTAAAAAATAGAAAACATAATCTAGTCATTAAAAATTACATATGTGAAAACTAGACATTATGATCTATAATAAGTTTTAATTTCATAAACTAATTAAAAAAAATTTGTTAGCTATATTGCCAAAGTTAGTTATTTCTCTTGACATTGCCTTATTAGTCTTTTAGTTGTAGTTCAAGGCTAAGGGTTGAGTTACCAAGCCATTCCCAAGCCTAAAACAAAATCAAAAGGTTGGTTGGGATTTTATGTTTTTAGAACACCTGCTTTAAAATGGACACCTATTATATTTTTCGAATGGGTATTTGTTTAGGAACAAGATGTTGGTCTAAGGATTGAGATTGCATACAAGTTTTAATTTATAAAAAAATTTAGTTTATAAATAATAAAGCTAAAATGTTAGTTTTGTGAAGTTACATTCATGAAAAATAACGGATTTATAAGTCATTGCAATATAAGAAAAAAAATAACTAGATTGAATATATTGAAATCTCCCAAAGATCAATTATTTTATATTATAGATATTATTATTTTATATTTGTTATTGTTGAAATCAAGATTTAGATTTTCTCAAAGACCTATCTTCTCTTCCATTTTAATACTTATGAAGGTCATTGCCAAAAAAAATATCCCAAAAGGACTTGTATAATTCACAAGGGAATTTTTTTAAACCAAGAGCTTTATTATTGGCCATCATAAATATATATATATAGCCCATTATATTATAAATTATCTATATATCTAATATCACACTTTAATATGATTAATAATGTAAATAAATCTAATATATAACTTAAACATAATCATATATGTGTGGTAATATAATTATTATAGTCATAAATATATATTATAGGTATTATATTTACCTATAATATATTATTATAATAGAGAATTGTTATAATTATTATGACACATTAATGTGGTGAATATATTATAATAATATATAGGTTATACCTATATATTAATATTATAATCATATATTAATAAATCTATATGATTAACCTATATATTATAAATATATTAATATCATAACCTATATATAGATTAACTATATAACTTATAATAATATCATATATTATAAGTTATAACCTATATAATAATAATAATAATAATAATAATAATAATAATAATAATAATAATAAATATATTATAGATTAAATAAATTATATATATTTATAAACTTATATTATTATATATATTATTGTTTAATATAGATTATGATATTAATATTTATATATAATAACTAAAAATCTATATTAATATATTTATAATATATAGGTTAACCTATATATATATTATAATTATAGGTTATATATTAACCTATATTAATAGCATAACCTATATATTTTATCTATATTGATAATATTTATATATCATATATATGATTAACCCATATATTTATTATAGTATAGGTAATATTTGACCTATAATATCATAATATTACCTAATTATTACCCTTATTCTAACATTAATTTGAAATCTAATTATAATTCTATCTTAACCCTATTTTTAATCCTAATTCTAACAATAATCCTAACCCTAACTCTAATCATATCTATAATTCTAACCATTAAACTAGTTAACCCTATTTCTAAACCTAATCATAATTATAATGATTTTAGAATTATAATTTAATTAATTTATAAAACTAATATTGTAATTAATTATTTGATTATAAAAATTCTCAGACTAATTATTTAATTAAACATTTAAAACAATTATTAAATAAGATATGGTTATAATATAATTGATTAAAACATCTATAATTATTTTTATAATTATTTTAAATTTTAAAATAATAATTAATAAATTAGAATTATATTTATATATTCTAATCCTAAAGTTAAATAATTATATAATTCTAATTCTAATTCTAAATTACAAAAATATTTAATTGTATTTTGGTGAACTATAACCCTAATCATAATTTAATTAAAAAATAATATTATTATAATTGTAAATTAATCTATATAATTATAATTATAATAAACTTAATTCTAAACCTAATTATTAATTATTAATATTTTCAAATTAGATTATTTTCATTATATTTATGTAATATTAATTATAACACTCACCCATTATTATTGCACACCCTTGCAATTATATGGAAATCAACTTAACTAAGGTATATCATAAATTTTATCTATATGAAAATTTGCTAATACATTATGCAAATTTATGTATTAAAGCAAACAAATATTTTAACTGGTGTATCATTTTCATTAGTTGAATGAAGTTCGCCTACAAACCCTCCTTAACCTTGCTTAATTGATTTTCTTTGGAATAATGAGATGAGGGAAAAAAATCAAAAATTAAAAAAAGTAAAAAATCAAACATTTTACTTTAAGAAAAATTAAATATAATGAAATTAACATTGTTGTGGAAAATATCTTAAAAAAATTAGTGCAATCATTGATCTTTTTTATATAATATTTTATTTCTTATAAATTAAAAAAAATATTAGATTATATATGTTACATATTATACAGTATATATTATTATAATGCCATGTTAAAATTAATATATTACATATGAATTTAATAAATTAATATAATATATAATCAAATATAATATTTTAAAAACTAGCTATATTATATTATAAAACCATATTATTATCTTATATCATTATTAATAATAATTTATTTATTGACAAACAAAAAATTTACAACTAATCTCCCATGACTCACCAATTCTCTTCAAAATATAAAATTTATAATTTCACAGTAACACCATTTACATTGACAATTAAATAACTTTTAACTTCCAAATTTTATGTTGGCACAACAAATCATGGAATGTTTTGCAAACACAAAACACACCCTCGAACTAGATGCTCCTCCATCAATTTATTATTATTATTAATTATTTTAAGAAATTAAATTTTATGCTATTTTATTATTATATATTATAGTTCTATATATTATATTGATATAATTTACTTTAATTTATATTATATTTATTTTATTCACAAATAATTAAAATTGTTGTTATACTTGTTAAAAAAAATTGTTGTGTTCAAAAAATTGGGTGCTGCCAATAGTAGATTTTGTTATTATACTCATAAATAATTGTACACTACATATTTGATTTGAATTGACTATTTTATCTACAACTTATGCTGTTTAGGACAATAAGAATATCTATCAAACAACTTGGATTTCATAAAAAACAATGAGAAGATCTTTCAATTATTGACATGGAGAATACATGTAATCTATTTAACAAAGTGCCTGAAAGAATATGACATAATTGTATTGTAAATGTATGCTATTCACTAATAAAAATATTAAATACACTTCATTCTTTTAAATGTTACTGTTGATATTCATTTGACTTCACTATTTAAAAAGATTATTGATAAGATACAAACAAAAATTAAACAAGTTTTGGAGGCAAGACAGAAGAGAACTTGTTACTGTTGATATTCATTTGACTTCACTATTTAAAAAAGACTATTGATAAGATACAAACAAAAATTTGCAGGCAAGACATAAGAGAACTTGACAATACCTTTAAAATATATAAAATTACATTGCACCCATGATATCCTTGCTTTGCAATTTTGACTATTATTCAAAATAGAACAATACACTAAGACACTTCAAAAGCACTAAAGGGGAAAAAAGAGCATATGACCAATACAAATATTTAGAATGGTAATAAATTTGCAAAATGTACTCATGGAAAATGCATACTACATCCAAGGGCACTCTATTAATTTAGATAAAATACGATATCAACAACTCAATGCACTACTGTCCTTTTTACATTTCAACTATCCAACTCCAAAAGAGCATCTTGAAGTTTGTTACAATCAAGAATATGAGAGGACAAAAGAAAGAAATGAAACATCTTACAATCAAGAATATGAGAGGACAAAAGAAAGAAATGAAACATCAAAGAATAAAATGGTTAAACAGATGAGATGAATCGATTGGGCTTCATAATTCCAACATCTTTTACCCACAGAACATAAATATGAATTTGTACTTGAATCACCTACAAATTGTAGAGGAAGAAGCATTCACAATGAACTATTTGATTATATTCAAATGAGAAACAGTTATGCAAGAAACGGTTTAAAAATTAGTTATTTCAAATCCAAAAACTTTGAGCCTCAATTTTAAATCCAAAAAATTCATACCTCAATTCCACGTGCACACCATAAGTATGAAATATATTAAAAATGCAAAGTAGTTGTTTCTAGTTATATAGAAAATTTAAAATTGAATGATTTATTTAGACAGATTTTAGTTAAAATTTTATTTTATAAAGGAATTTGACATTTATTAACAAAGTAAATAGATTTAGTAAATTTATTTTTTAAATAAAATAAATTAAACTAATTTAGCATCTAATTTAGTATTAGCAAAAATTATACAGTTTAATTTTTAAAATAATCAAATTATTTTCAAAGTAATTATATTAAAACTATCTAGAAATTAATTATTTTCATATTTTATTTTTTTTAAAGAAAATTATTTTTGTTCAATTTATCAAATTTCAAAAGAAATTAGTATTTATGATTTTATATTACAAAAATAGATTTCAAAGAAATATATTTTAATTTATCAAAGGCAAATGAAAATTAATATTACCAAAAATTAATCTTAAAATATAGTTTTAATTTATTAGCATTTAGAGTTAGTTAAATTTAGATTGCAAATGTAAATATAATAGTTAAGTTAAAAGTAATTGCCATTAAATATAATAATTAAGTTAAAAGTAAAAGTATAGGGGAATTTATCAGTTAATTAAATTTAGATTGCAAACATAAATAGAATAGTTAAGTTAAAAGTAATTGTCATTTTCTCTTGCCCTTTCCATCTCCCACTATAATCGCAACTCTATAAAATCGCCCTTATTGCTCAAAAGTTTTGAGCCAATAAAATTGAGGAAAAATAATTTTTGGAATTTAAAAAGTTAAAAATTGTGCATTTAACTTTAAAAAAATTAAAATATAATGTATAAAAATTAAATTATAATGTATAGGAAAGAAATTAATAGAATTTGATTGGCTCCAAGCAAAACAATTAATCACTAGTTAAGTTCAAGGGGTCGCCTATAGTTCCATGGCAGGAACTAAAAATAAAAAAATTATACGTAGGGTCAAGGATGTTACAATGTTAAAATATAATTTCATTATTAGGATCTAAGCCATAATTTTCATTTTAATAAACATACTCTATAACCCTTGTCAAAAGCCTTATTTTTAGGCTGTAGCTTGCCAAATTGGAGTTGGAGGAGCAGCAGGGAAATCAGCGGCAAACAACCAAATAAAATGGTAGCGGCGGGAAAACACAATTAGAAAACGGAAAAAAATAGTCAAAAAATGGTGAAAAATGATGGACGGCTGAGATTTGTTTCACTGTCAACCAGGGCCTCTTGTTTCGTTTCAACCGTTGAAGGAGAAAATGAACTTGAAAAGTTCATATAGGGACACGCCTTCAGCGTAATTAAATTGTAATATACATGTTTGAATATTTTAAATAATAAAAATTGAAATTAAAAATATGATTGATTTAAATAAATAAATAAAATAAAATGAGAAAAGGATAATTTAAAAAAATAAATTAAAGTGTATTAAATGTAAATCTGTTTAAATTATTTTATATTTTTAGTTAGATATTATTGAAAAATTAAATATAAATATTTTTTAAATTTAAAGATGAATTTGAGGAGAATAATTTAAAAAAAAATTAAAGAAAAATTAATTGTATTATAATTAGATAACCTAAAAAAAATAAAAAATAGAATGAGAATAAAGTTGAACAAAAATAACAAGGAAACAATTCTAAAAGAGATTGAAGGTTAAAATATCAATTGATCTAGCAAAGATCAATAGAGTGTTGGAAATATAATACAAGTGAGGTATTGTATGTTAAAGAATCTTGAATAACAATTCTAAAAGGGATTGAAGGTTAAAATATTAATTGATCTAGCAAAGATTAATAGAGTGTTGGAAATATAATACAAGTGAGGTATTGTATGTTAAAGAATCTTGAATAAGAATGTTGTATTTATAAATGGATTAAACAACAATTGGAAGTTAATTAAATTTAAATTTGTAGGTGGGTGTTGCTACAATAGTGGTTTACACTTTCTGGGAGATCCTGATTTTTGTTAAAATCACATATTTTTAGAAAATATAATAATTTAAGCCTTAAAAAGTTCCATTTAAAGGATTCCAATTAAATATGATTTGATCAAACCACATTATACCAAGCCCCCTTGGATAGAAACCCGCTACTTTTAAACCATATATAATAGAGTCTCCTTTACACCTATTAAAATGTTGATAAAAAACCACTTTTGATTTACCTTTTGGGATCAAATGAATTCATTTAATTTTATTTTTTTAAATTATGTAGTCTTTATTATAAGCTACCATAAAAGTATAATTTTAATTAAATTAAATTTGATTATTTTATTTATTTTTTATTTCTTGATCAAACCACATTATACCAAGCCCCCTTGGATAGAAACCCGCTACTTTTAAACCATATATAATAGAGTCTCCTTTACACCTATTAAAATGTTGATAAAAAACCACTTTTGATTTACCTTTTGGGATCAAATGAATTCATTTAATTTTATTTTTTTAAATTATGTAGTCTTTATTATAAGCTACCATAAAAGTATAATTTTAATTAAATTAAATTTGATTATTTTATTTATTTTTTATTTCTTGTGAATGTAGTTTTTTCACTAAAAATCAAGCTCTCTATTCTACACATGTGGAAAAATAGCAGATTATCAAAAAAAAAATTGAAAAATATGAGTGCACTAGATATTGAAGTCCTTGATCCAACAAAAAAAAAAAAGAATTTTGATACACACAAAAAAAGTTACGCGTTATACGGTCCACCTATGTCTAAATTGTAATTGTTTTGACTTCGAAACTTGACTAAGGAAAAAATATTCAATAAAACACTATGAAACCAATTGGAAGCACTAGATATCATAGTTACAAATCTAAATTCGAAAAAATTAGAATTTTATCCTTCATGGAAAAAAGTTATGCATTATACGGTGAGCGTCACTTCTTAAAAATGTTGTTTAGTGAAAAAACTAGCTTTCGAAGGAGATGGAAAAAGAAGTGCAATTTGATTCCAAATTTTTTGAAAAAAATATATTTAGAATCTATAGACAAAATTTCACAAATCACTAGTTTGCATCATTTTCAAATTTCTCACAGTTTAGCCACTATAGGTGCCCAAAAGTGAAGATTAAGTTAGAAAAATTATTTCATTGTCCAGTTTGGCCAAAAATTGTAAACCAGTATTGTGGGATCACCGAGGTGATGAAACCTATGTAAATTTCTTGAAAGAAGATAACTTAAGGGAGAGGAAATTGAAATGCTAATGACCTAATTTTATGAATGATCAATTGAATTAGGTATTGGGTGTTGTTATTTATGGGAATTATTAAAGAATTGATTTCAATGTTTGAACGCTAAAAATTAAAACTAGAAGTAAACTCTAGTGTTTGAGAAATTTAGGAGAGAAACCTAAACCTCGTTTTGAAACTTGAAAAGATCATAAACACTAGCATAAAAATGTATTGTGAATTTATGATAAAATTGAATTGTTGAGTGTTATGTATGTTATTCAACACATATTAGATCACTCAATTTTGGTCTTGTGATCTTAGTATTTGACTTCTACTTGATTCTATCACTTGATGGTGACTTGTGTCAATTTAAATGATTGAACTTGATTTATTGTTGTATGAATATTTCTAAGTGTTCATTGGTTTTGTTGGAATATTCATGATCATCAATTTCTACCTCGTAGCATTTGGGATTAAGTCATTTTAGAAATTTTTTGCTTATTCCTAGTGTGTTTGAAGTAAAATTAAATACTATGTTAATAAAAAAAATCTAGTGAAATCCTAATGGATTTATCAAGGCAAGAATGTTCTAAAATCTTTGTAAGGGGCACTATTGTGATTTATAGGTTTGTACTACATTGGGTAGGTTTAGATGTATATGATCAAAGTTTGGCTCACATAAGATTTTTTTCGTTGATCATTTGATTAGGCAACTCACTACTACTCACATAGAAAGAGTTGATTGAGTGGTTTTGTATAAGGTGGACAACTATCTTTGTGTAGAAGTATGTGGATGATGGGATGAATGTCTTGTCAAATTCTTTTTTCTTCAAGGATGCTAATATGAACATCTTATTAGTTTACATTGTTTCCAAGAATGATGTCAATTCTTCTTTGATTTGCAAGTCCTTTAAGCACATAGTTGCATGATCTAAGACCTCAAGATTTTTTTCTATTTAGATTGCTTCCAAGCAAACGTTTTCTTGTTAGATGTCCTTAAGGATGGTCACTTGTTCTTAAATGATCCTAGTTAGAGAAGGTAAGGTTTCCCTTAGTTATCCTAATATTTCATCTACCTAATCTAGTATCAACCTACGTTGTATAAGTGTAAAAATATAAATGTGACCTACAAAGTTGATATGAAAAAAATTGATAGACCTCTTTGTTTATTCAATTTGATACTTTGTTTGTTTTAATTTGAAGTGAATTGTTGAATGTTTGTGTTGTTTGATTTTTGAATGATTTTGAGTTAGATGTTTGTTATTGAGCATAATATGTTGGTCACTTGTGATAATTTGGAATGATGCTTCAATGTAAATGTTTTTGTAATTTTGATTATTTTTTAGTAGATAAAATGGAACATAACAACCTTACTACAAAGCAAACCCACATACAGAGACACATACAATGACCTCTCAAAAGGGAATAAGACTCAGCTACAACTAAGATACCAATCACAAACTACCAAAACTACAACTAAAATGTGAAACGAAACTAAATTCCAAAATTTAAAATGCAATGATTTCAATTGTTTCCATAGATTAATTCTAAAACTTTTATCCACAAATTTCAATATAATAAATAAAGATCAAGTAAAGACTTTGAAATTAAATGCATATAATAAATTGATCAACAATTTCATCCAAATACATTCAATCATGCTGTAAATAAATTATTAATTCAAAAAAGGATTTAAAGGATTTAAAACAACTTTATTGCTCAAATAATTCACCAGGAATTAATACTTATCTTTGAAATGTGCAGAAGTAATCCCAACTATTGCTGGAATGGTCCTTGGTTCAGCCTCTTCTGCCTGTGAGTAGTCTGGGAGGAAAGCAGACTTGGTTACTCTACATGAGTGCTGGTTCCACCGGAACAATGCTCAACACTCGTGCCACAAAAACCATGCCCTGGCCAGGACCGTCCTGAGTGCATGCACTTGTACCCCAGGTTGGACGCCCACTGTAGGAGTGCCCCTTCTCTGTCCTACTCACAGCCTGCTAACCTTGAAACCCTATTCCCGCAATGTGCTCCACTTTATTTTCCTCTTTTTTTTCCATGCCCTCAATAATTTAGTTTTCACAGGTTTTAAACAACACAAAGGGTAGTTCCAACCGTCACACCCTTTTACAAATACTAATTACATCCCGTGAAAACTCTAATTATTATTTTATTGCATTTTCTTTCTAGAACTATTACATTAGTTCTTATATTTATTTACTTATTTACTTTTATTCTATTTTCTTTTTCTTTTTCTTCCACGGGGAAAAAGTCTCATAACAATTCTCTCCTTGTTGTTTAGTTGCTGCCCTCAGTAGCTTGATGATTTTCTGCATCACACATACATATAAAAAAAATAGCCTTTAGTTAAACAAATGAGATATTGGTCTTTAATAAAATCAACATTTTCCCAAGTAGCACTATCATTATCACAATGACTCCATTTAATTTTTACTTCATTTATAACTTTTTCTTCTCTTAATTCATAGATATCTCCCTTTTTTAATTGTATTTTAAGTTAAGTAGTTACAGGAAAACATTGTTTTTTTCCAATGACAAGAGTTGTACATACATAAATATTAGGAATTTACAATCAAAGAAACTAATGGTAGTCGATGTGTTTACTCACATATATTTCAAGCTTATCAATTTTCTCTCATGTTACCAATTTTCTTTAATATAGATATTTAAAATCTTATATATGTAACTTCAACATTAAATCTATAAAATTATTAAATCATCTGTTGAAAAAGCATATATCTAGTGAAATCATACATATCCCATACTATGTAGTCACTCATCGACGAACTATATAATTGATATACTTCAAATATATTCTAAGATGATAATCATGTATTCCGGACTGCATGAGTATCCTCTTTTCCTATATGTCAAGTATAATTGAATGAAAACAAGTAAAAAGTATCCCTAAAAAGAGTTCATATCTTTCAATATATGCACAAAGTTATTGGGCTGATCAAGTCCAATAACAAGGTATAATAAAATAAAGCATGGTAATCTTTCTAGGTATCTTAACAATCATACATTGAGTACTTTCATAGAGAAACATTAGGTCTAATATTTCCTTCACTGTTAACACAAGGGAAAATATTGGTTAAAAATGATAATTTTGGTAATCTTTCTAGGTATCTTAACAATCATACATTGAGTACTTTCATAGAGAAACATTAGGTCTAATATTTCCTTCACTGTTAACACAAGGGAAAATATTGGTTAAAAATGATAATTTGACTAGAATAGTGATGATTTGCATAGACTCATGTCCTATGATATGAGACTCGGCAAGGCCATTGGGACCTCCAAATAATGAATAGAGGCAATGTTGTTTAAAGAAAGCAACAAAATTCATTCAATAATTTCTTCTGTTATGTTTTCCTTCATGTAAGGAGGTTCATTACAATAAATCTCTATATTAGTGATCCCAATAAATCATACAAAATCCTTTTTTCACACTTCTCATGTTTTATCCACAAAGCAATCCAATATTTGTCAATATGACTAGGATACTATTATCTACCAAAATATGATTAGGCTTGAGATCTCTATAAATGAATTCTAACTTGTTAAGGTTTTTATGCACATTTATTCATAAATTTCTCCTATAAAATATATAAATTATACCCCTATATATGAAAAAATCACATGCTAGTTCGACAATCTCTATCTTTGATTTATTTATGCCCTATATAGTATTTTATTGCATATCTGAAACCAATCATAAGCAATCACCCAAACCATATATCATGGTTTATTTGAGGCCAAGAAATATGTCTAACATACATAGTGTTCCCTAGCATAATAAAGTGGCTTAGTAATTATCCCTTTTTACAAAGGTTGTCTCTTATAATCATGAATCTCTCTTTTAAAAGAGTTTTCTTAAATATTCTTCATTACTCTATTTTTATTTTATTTTAATTTAGGAACAAATATCTATTCAATAAATTAGGGTTATCTCTCCCCCTATAAAACTTCAACATGTTTCCAAGTTTAATCATAAAACATTATTCCATTCCAACCAATGTATTTAAACAACAAAATATTTTCAAGGTTCAAGATGTAGAGAAAAACTCACCTATGATTTTATATCCTATAAATATGTTATTCTCAACAATTTATTCTAAACATAATATTGTTTCTCTAAATTTAAAACATGAATCTAAGGACCTATGGGTTATGGGCCCACAATGTAAACTATATTAGACTTAAGTGATAAAATATAGGTGTCACTTCTTCTTTTCTTTTCTTTTTTTTAAACTTGCAAAAGAAAACTCAAAAGATAAAAGGGTGAAACTAAGGTTTCAAAATGTGAATCAATTTAGAGGGTTAAATTTGCTGCCAGTAAAAATTTAGCGCGGAAGTCCCATACAATGTAATTCCAATTTTAGTCTATTAGTCTACTATAATTTTCTTTATATGAAGTAATTATTTGTATTTAATCCCTATCGTGAAGATGGAGGAAATCTGTGTTGGCTGTAACTCGGTTGTAAAAAACAAAAAATTAGTTTTGTCTTTCTAGGAAGTGAATATTTAATTACAAACTAACTCTCCCAAAATTTATGAATGGTAATTAGAAGGTTAAATCATTAAGAAAAATAAATAAACAAATAAATAGTTTCTAATTATTTGGAGATCTACGTATGGAAGGTTTCTATTTTTCTCAATTCCAAAATAAACAGTTTATTAAATCTAGTAGCAAAAATGCAATGATAAGATTTAGTTATGAATTTACTATTTACTGGGTGAAGAAGAAAACAAAAATTATTAAATATCCAATTTGAAGTTTGATGTAAATTCAAATCCCATAAGTTACTCCAAATAAGAGTAAAATAAATGTAAATTCAAAAACCATAAGTTACTCCAAATAAAAGTAAAATAAAATAGGTTTGAGTGAAATTTTATTTTATTTTCTTTTTAAATTAATTTCCCGTGAAAATTTATAACTAACTTGAATTTAAAAGAATCATCCCATGAAACAAATTGTGAATAAAGAAATTGAAAAGTAAAAAGTAAATGAGTAATTTTAGATGATGAAACGCATTGTGAATAAAGAAATTGAAAAGTAAAAAGTAAATGAGTAATTTTAGATGATGAAACAAATTGTGAATAAAGAAATTGAAAGGTTAAAAATAAATGAGTAATTTTAGTATTAAAATTTTAATTTAAAAAGAGTAAATATCCTTATATTTTTTAACCTAGATATTTTAACCTTTTAAACGTAATGCATAATTGATAAATAAATCAAAAATAAATTTAAACTATTATAAAAGCTAGTTTATCTATTTATTTAACTTTTGAACATAATAAATAATTGATATAAAAAAATATAAGAATCAATTTCAACTATTATAAAATCTAATCTATCTATTTAATATTATTATTATTTTTAATCTTTTGTTTTATATATATGTATATATATTTTCAAATATAAATGCAACAAAATTAATTGATGATTGGAAAGGCTCTAATACCAAATGAAACGAAACTAAATTCCAAAATTTAAAATGCAATGATTTCAATTGTTTCCATAGTTAATTCTAAAACTTTTATCCACAAATTTCAATATAATAAATAAAGATCAAGTAAAGACTTTGAAATTAAATGCATATAATAAATTGATCAACAATTTCATCCAAATACATTCAATCATGCTGTAAATAAATTATTAATTCAAAAAAGGATTTAAAGGATTTAAAACAACTTTATTGCTCAGATAATTCACCAGGAATTAATACTTTTCTTTGAAATGTGCAGAAGTAATCCCAACTATTGCTAGAATGGTCCTTGGTTATTGCTAGAATGGTCCTTGGTTCAGCCTCTTCCGCCTGTGAGTAGTCTGGGAGGAAAGCAGACTTGGCTGCTCTACATGAGTGTCGGTTCCACCGGAACAATGCTCAACACTCGTGCCACAAAAACCATGCCCTGGCCAGGACCGTCCTGAGTGCACGCACTTGTACCCCAGGTTGGACACCCACTGTAGGAGTGCCCCTTCTCCGTCCTACTCACAGCCTGCTAACCTTGAAACCCTATTCCCACAATGTGCTCCACTTTATTTTCCTCTTTTTTTCCATGCCCTCAATAATTTAGTTTTCACGGGTTTTAAACAACACAAAGGGTAGTTCCAACTGCCACACCCTTTTACAAATACTAATTACATCTGTGAAAACTCTAATTATTATTTTATTGCATTTTCTTTCTAGAACTATTACATTAGTTCTTATATTTATTTACTTATTTACTTTTATTCTATTTTCTTTTTCTTTTTCTTCCACGGGGAAAAAGTCTCATAACAAAATGCATGAAACAAAAAAAGTACCCAAAGATCCAACTTAAACAATGTTAGACCCAAGCTTACTCGATACCACACCCTTCACTCTAGTATGAGATTTGGAGATAGATTTGGAAAGACCTTTCTTTCACCTTTGTACAATTATCTAGAAAATATTATCATCCAATCCCTTAGATCTAGAAGTAGGGGGTATTCCCCCATAGCAAAGGAATATTGAACAACCTCTACAAGAGTAGGTTGAAGGTGACTCAAATCTAATGAATAGAAAATTGAGCAACCTCAATAGAAAGTGGGTAGGAATCTCGCAAATAGGAGCCAAAGGAGAAATAGGAGTGAGACTCATGAGAGTCACACAAGTCGTATGAGAAATAGAAGTTGGAAGAAAAGATCTAACATCTTGAGAAGAATCATCATCTTGAGAAAAACCATCATCCAAAGAGTTGAAAGCATTAATAATCAAGTGACCTTAACGAGCATTCTATCATATCCCCTAGATACCTTGATAAATATCTTGCATGACACCTAGCCCTGATGCAATTTGGACTAGGGGTGGATTTTTAGATTTTATTATGTGGACATATGTGTGGGTGTTCTAATTTTGAACCTTGGTGTTAACATTATTGAATCTGATTATTAATATTATTATGTTATTTTTAAATTTGATGCATTGAATTGTTTGGGTTAAGTCAAACTAATGACTTGGTTGTTGGACCTATGTGAGGTTGGTGTTGGTTGTAGGTACCTAAGGTGCAAGATGAGGCGAATTTTGTAGTTTTGTTGGTTGAGAAACAAACAATCAGTAAATTCATTTTAGTGTCAAGACCTTGCTTGTAGTTTTCATCAACCTAAGGTTCATTTAAACCTAATACCTGAGATGTATATTAAATTGCCATAGTTTATTTGTTTCTGGCTAGGCAGAGACATCTCAATAGCCTAAATTATTTCGGTTAATTAAGAATATTTTATAAGGTTAAAATATATAAAGATCAATAAATGCATTAACAAATTAAAAAGGAATAAAAGTTAAAATAAGAAAATAAATAAATATTTAATAGTGAAAATAATAAAATGAAATAGCTATGAAAACAATTTAAAACAAATAAATAAATAAACACTTATCATCCATGTTAAATATTGTTGGCATGAGTGATTAAATGGAAAAAAAATTCATCGAACAAAAGGAAGGCAATAAAAGAAAAAGAGAAAGAAAATAATAAGAAACCATTCACGAGAGAAGGGCATTGCATAGGAATTTTCATTATGGTGCAACCTTCACCCCATGGCTTGGAGACACACAGAATTAAATGGGAATGGGTGTAAGCATGGATGAGAGGAGGATGGGTGTCAAGTCATTAATATGCATGGCACCCCAGTTCAAAGGTGTCAATTTTGTAGGATGTGCAAAGGGGAATCGTGCCTATCTTTATAATCACCTCCAGACTTTAAAAAAATTGATGCTAGAAGCTTGTTAAGGAACGAAGAGAGGAGGTGAAAGGATATTTGAGAAGAACTAGGAAGGTGGTGGTAGCTAGGGTATTTTTCAGTGCTACTTTAGATGCCATACACTTGGACGTTTCAATCTTAGGTTTTTGAATCCCTTCCCAACCATAGATTTTTATTATAATACTCTATCCATAATAAAGTATTAATTAATAATAATACTCTATAAATGAGGGTTATAGTTTGGTTTTTCCTTAAACTATGACTTTGCAGCCTAAGCATTAGATTTTTAACTAATATTCTATATCATACTCGATCATTCTTTGTTCATAATGGAGTTCAATGTAAGTCTATGGAAGCTTGTATTTTTTAATAGATATTTGAAGGATATCTCAAAACCCCAATTTCAAGAGTCCCTTTGAAGCATATTTTTGATCAGTATATCAAAACCTTTCACTTCGATACTACAGGTGGCAAACCATACACTCCAAATCCTAGGATTCATAACTTGACTATAATTGTATGTGATGTATTGTGTCTAGATGCTACCAATCTTAGGCTCTTATACCTTAATCACTATGTTGTCTAAATATGGGTGCTATGCATGAATGAGTTTAAGAATAGGTAGAAGGGGTGGTTCTACAACCACATTAAATGGAACCCTATTGTTAGAAAACTATCTTTCTTCACTCTTCATACCTACCAATAGTCCATTAGAAACTCTCTAGAATATCCATTGCTCTATTTTATTGACCCATAACAACTATCATAATTCTAATCATGTAATTCTTATAAAAAAGGGAGTCATTGGCTACTACCTTAAACCAACAAGAAAACTATCCAACTAGTCTCCAATCCTAATTGATCAATTCCCTAATCATAACTATCTATTAGCATCAATGATTCTTATCAACTATCAAACAAGTCTTATACAAAATGTTGCATCGTCAAAACTAGGTCAAAGGTCTTATACAACATGTTGCATTTTTGAAACTAGACTTGATCCTATAAGCTAGTGTTTGTCTTATATAGGTTGTTACACCCTTGAAACCAAACTCGACATCTTATACGAGATGTACCTCTCCTGAAACTAGATGCAATCCTATCATTTATCTTATATAGGATGTTGCATTGTCCAAACCAGATCCCAGGTCATACGACATGCTTCATTTTTCTAAAACCAGACACTATCATTATCCAAAATCTGATCATACAAACATTGATTGGCAAGAAGATCTACATGGTTGTAGAATCTATTGGTCCAGTTTGTCTTATCTTTTTTATTTTGATTTATCTTTGGTCATGTTATTATGCACCTCAAGGAAGTCCACAAGTGATGAGAGGAGCAATGATGGATCATGGCCTTTTTCTCTTTGATTTAAATGCTTGTGGTTTGTCTTGGCAATATTATTGGGGCAACTATGTTCCTTGTGTGTGCTTGATTTTCCATTTGGCATTATCAAAATATCCTATGCTAATTAAAGATCATCTAACTATTTCTTGCATTGGGACTAACATGCTTTGTGGTTTCTTCCTCACATATTCCAACAAGGTTCTATGGTTACTCATTTGTGTCATGGTAATCCTTATTTGTTATGTGTCTATTTTGCAAGTGATAACCTATTAAACCTTGTTCTATGTCATACCTTGGTGTTTGTTGTCCATTGCCATAATGAATTCTCTATGATGATAATCATGCAATAAAAATAAAATCTTAACCTTTATTAGCAAGATCTCAAGATCTCATCCCATTTCATCCATTTCATTCTTCTTTTCCATTTCTCACTAATTTTCACTCCACACTAACACTTCTTCCATCCATTCCTACAGTCATCTTGATGCCATGCTATGACACACAAAAACAAATGCATTAGTAATCTTGCATACATAATCATGTTAGTACATTATAGGTATCATCATCACATACATGTTAGATCATCCATATTGCATCAAAAAATACAAAATCATACATAGCGTTTCATCATATAAAATTATCATCCATATTTAAATTGCATAAACCATGTCATAAGCATACATATCATGTTGCATAAACATATTAAGTTTATCATAACATGTGCATCCATCCATGCACATAATAACATACATAAGCATAAGATACAATTATGTCCATCCATCCATAGATCATTACATGTATAAGTATAATCCATACATCAAAAATCCATAATCATATCTAGGAAACATAACATAACCATAGAATGTATGGGTGTGTGCAAGAAGAGTCCACTTTTTGGCCAAAAAGTGGAAGTGTTTTCCCTGATTTTTAGTATTTGACACATTTGACCTTAAAATTTGAAGCACTTAGAGATGAAATCTTTAAAAAAGTCACTAATCATAAAATGTAGTGCTCGGAGTCTAGTTTCCAAATATGTAATTTATTTCAATACCAGATTGTACAAATTGAGTTTTAATAGGCATTTCAAAAACCACTATTTAAAAGTCATTTTTTACCATACCATGCACATGTACGACATCCATATTTTGACTTAAATTATCGTATTTTTCTAAATCCTTTTGGGAAAAGTTTTATGACTCACTGAAGCTTTCTCTTGATATTTTTTTGTAATTTTTTAATGAATTTTTTTTTTTGGTTAATTTTTTATTAGGCAGATTTGTTGTTTTGAAAAATTGTCATGTACAACATGCATAAGATGACCTAAACTTATCATTTTATGATTTTTTTTTTCAAATTGAAAAGAATTGTCTGAAGTTTTCTCTCGTGCAATCCGTTTGTCAAAATGTTATGTTGATCAAAAGTTATTAAAATAGTAAAAAACTCTGATATTTAAAGTTTATGGAACAATTTTATTAGAAATTAATTGAAAAATAGAAAAAATAATTCAATTGCAAAACAAATTACATATTTAGAATCTGCATTGTTTGATCTAATATGGGTTTTAATTTCATCAGAAAATTTTGGAAAAAAGGTCGTCAGCCATATGTCCAAAGTTGATATTTTTTTTTTTGATATTGTTAGGGCCTTCAATTTGCAGGTCAAACTAGGTTGAAGGCTTAGGTTCGGACTTCCAAATCTTTTCCAGAACCAAAAACCTTGGCAAAAACCCGCCCACGATGCAAAACAAAATTCAAATTTAAAAGAACGGGATCCTGATTATAAAACGGGATCTCGTTTATTAATAAACGAGATCCCGTGCTATAATCGGGATCCCGTTCCCATCGACCAATATTCCGACCGTTGTAAAGGTAAAGGGATCTCGTTTCATAAACAGGATCCCGTTACCTTTACAACGGCTCTGACATTCAATGTCAGTGAACGAGATCCCGATTATAGAGCGGGATCCCACTTATTAATAAACGGGATCCTATTTATAAGTGGGAGCCCGTTTAATAATAAGTGGGATCCCGTTTTATAGACGGGATCCCATTTATTTTATTTAAAAACACTGTGCACAATTACTGTCAAGTCTACAACTTTGCAACTTCATATGTACGGCCGAGAGCACTAAAAATGAATTATTTTTCATAAGTTATTGTATTTACAGGTGGTCAATTTGATTTTTGGTTGATTTTATCGAAGGGAGCATCATCTACACCATTTTTGAAGTGAAATTTGCAATATGGATTGAATTTTTCAAAGGAAGCATCAAGAAAATAATTTTTAAAGTGGAATTGTGGTAGTTTTGTACTTGTTTTGAGGAACACAAGAGGAAGAATTTTTCCATAATAGGTATTCAACTTCCAATTTGGATTGAATATTTTGAAGTATTTCACTATTAACATTCATTTGTGCTTGAGAATTTTATAATTATGGGAGATAAATTTCGTAATAAGAGAAGAAAGACATTGACTCCTCAAGAATTTGAAGCAAATAAAGAAAAAGAGAGACAAAGACAAAGAGAAAGAAGAATGAGAATAAAACCAATGAACAATGGTGGAGCAACCAATTCAACAACTATTGAAGATGAAAACATTGAAGATACCATAGTTGTAAATGAAGCTAATTTGCAAGGAGTCAATTTGGAGAAGAATATGATTATACAAACAAGTCCTACTATGTCTTCAAATCCCTCTTTGAATGCTATGGAGAATGTTTCAATATGCACAAATCCAGGTACGTCTTCAAATCCACATGTTAGTGAAATGGTAAATTTGTATGTAGAAGATTTACAAGATGCTAGATATAATGATGTTGACATTGACTATATTCAAAGAGATGAAACTTTTATAGAATTTGTTGAAAACAAAAAAGAAAAATCTTTTGTTGCAAATGAAAATCAAAATGATCATTTTCTTGAAAATGAAAACAAAACCTATATTTTTGATGAAATTAAAATGAAAATGCAAACCGTTTTGTTGATGAAAATGAAAATGAGAACCGCTTTGTTAATGAAATGGAAGATGAAAATGAAAATGAAAACCATTTTGTTGATGAAAATGAAAATGAAAATCATTTTGTTGATGAAAATGTAAATGTAAATGAAGATGAAGATGAAAATGATGAAAATCTAGAATGTGATGTTGAATTTAATGAAAATACTTTTTTTAAAATTGGAAGTGGTGTTTTCGATAATCTTCCTGATCAAATTTTTTGGAGGAAAATAAGAACACATGCGAATAGAATATACACCAAATTTTTTTATCATAAAAAAATTGCATTTCAATGTCAACTAATGATGCAATTGATGAGAATGCAAAAAATGAGGAAAGTAATGAAAAGTTAGGCTTTTATGTTAAATAAAAAGAAAAGATCAATCATTAAAACATGCTATGTCTACTGTTGCTAGTGCCATTCAATCTATTGGGAAAAATAGTTGATCTAAAGATAAAAATGCAGCAAGAAGAGCTATAACTATTGCTATAGTTAATAAAACAACTTTGAATAAAAGAATGGTAAGCAATATTAGTGAAGTTTTAAAAATGCATCCTAAAACATTACTAAGAGGAACAAAAAGAAGAGAAAGTATAGAAAATGATCCTATCAATCACTATTTCAAGGATCTAATTACCGCAGGTCCGACATAAAATTGAATGTTGAAATTAAATCTTTGATCAAAAATATTGGTATTGATAATACTAGGGTTTCATCTAATGCTAGAGTCGCTTTAAAATTAAGGGTGGAATCCAAAGTTCAGCGATCCTCACCCAAAACACCTATTAGATACAAACAAGTTTCTAATTTTATAGAAATTTTGTAGGTGATTCGCTGTTACCCGTAATTAAAATAAATCAAAGGTCTTTTGAAAAATGTAAACCCCGGTATGTAAAAATTAATAAGCAACAATTATCTTGTTGTAAAACACATGTTCAATTTCATTATTTTTATGGTTTTTTCAATATATACGTTGTACCTTGCATACTAACATGATATATGTGATTGTGGTATTGATATGCCACCGAAGCAATAAGAGAGTTTATTTTCGTGCTTGTTTTAGAAAATCTAATAATAGATTATTTTATTTAAGTTCTTGTATTTCTGGACAATGAATTAACTGCGGAAATCTTTCATTTTTAAGAAATTGTTTGCATGAAAGTGTTGATCATGATTTTGGACAACAATTAGTAGACGCCAAAAGATTTAGGAATGTTCAGTATTCTTTAAAGGATGGAAAAATAGGAAAGCGTTGTGATTTAGTTACAGAAAAAGTTAGTGTGCATGCATTTATGAGTGAATTTAATAATAAAATTGTACCTAAATATGTTATGCACTCTGAACATGCTCGATGGCTTGATGGCCAATTTCGCGCATGTAGAAACACATTTCCAATTGGTGCTATACTTTCAGTGGTTGATT